>WTSP01003769.1:1175-90963 GCA_025331215.1 Actenoides lindsayi | reverse complement strand
GGCACCCGTTGCCCCGGCGACGACGTCCGGGTCTCGCGCGACCCGGCGGCTCTCGCGAGGCGGCTCCCGGTGCGAGCCGGGCGGAAGCGGGCGCCGTGTTTACAACCCGCCGGGGCGGGGACGCGGGAGGAGCGGCGCCGGCAGCCGGGCCGGGCGGTGGGGGCAGGCGGCACCGGGAGCGGCGAGGGGCGCCGCCTCCGCGCCCATGTGCCCTCAGCCCCCGCCGTCCATGGAAGTGATGGAGGGGCCCCTCAACCTGGTGAGCGTGCGGGCGCGGGGGTCAGCGGAAGGCGGGGGGGGGTGTCCTGTCAGCCGGTCCTACCGTCGCGCTCGGCCCCTCGGACGGCGGGGAGCGGGCGACACCCCTCCCTGCTTGCCGGTGGGGAACCGGACGGAGAAGCGCCTCTTAAACAGCAAATCGGACCCTGTTCCCCCACCCCCCCCGCACCTGCTCAGGGCTTGTGCCGGGCCCTGCCGCCGCAACACCGGGCCCGGGCCTGCCCGGAGGGGAGCGGGGCCGGGCGCCTCGCCCTGGACTCGAGACGGCTTCTGGAGCGGGGAGTAGGGCTGTCTGGGCTCGCCGCAGACCGGTGCGGCGGCTGAGAGGCGGGGGAAGCGACGGCCAGGCCGCAAAGGGCTGCCCGCCGCTATAGCGGAGGTCCCGCGGGGCCCGGAGCCGGGCCGGCTCTCAGCGGTGCCGGGCTGCGCCACGCCGGGAGCAGCGCGGGAGAGCGGCCAGCGCAGCGCTGCGTCCTGCGGCGTGCTGAGCTGGGGAGGGGGGGCTGTCCGGGAAAAGGGTATTGCCGTAAGCCCGGCCCAAGTTGCGAACACAACGGACAAGGGAAGTTCTGGAAGGAAGCGTTTAGATGACACAGGCAAACGCGAGGTTAAAGAGTTTCGGAGACTTAGTAAGGCCCCCGCTACTGGCTACGTGCTGCTTTTCATTTCAGAAGGTGGAATGCTTTAAAATCTTAAATCAGTAATTACTTCAACCAAATCTTTAAGGAACTTTAACTGAAACACAGATGTCCGAAAAAAGCACCTTCAAAAAACCTAATTGGATTTTAAACAGCCTAAATTGGTAGGCTTCTGTCACATAGACAAGAGCTAGAAAAATAGAATCATTAAGGTTGGAAATGACCTTCAAGATCATCAAGTCCAACCACCTACTAAATATTATCAGGACCCCTAAATTGTGTCCTGAAGTGCTACAGCTAGATGATTTTAAACACCTCCAGGGATATTGACTCCACCGCTTCCCTGAGCAGCCTAGGGTCAAGAAAAGTTAATTTTCTGCTGCCTTGTGGGTTTTATCGAAGCTGTATCCTGACTGTGCTTCAGATATGGTGATATGCAGAGCATGCCCTCCGAAAACTAGCTTTGGTCCAGCTGTCCAATTAGCCAGGAGCAGCACACCAGGAATACAACTGTAGTGCTTCCAGGAATTAGTGTATTCCAGAAAATGTTTAGCCAGTGCCATGCAAAACTCAGAGACTTGTGTCAGTTGAGTTTTTAATCGAAGCTTATTAGCTCCAGCATGGTGCCAGCCCTGACAAACACTTGCCTGCTTCACACAGAGTCAGTCAGGTATTTCTGGATTGTGCTATGTCTAGTTTCAGAAAGGCTTGTAAAATTGGCATTGCAGAGCACCCACGGAATTAGGGCCGATAGCCTATCTGGAACATGGTCTGGTTAGATTTGAGCCAATGTTGCAGAACCACTCTGGGTATGTCTGCATCATGCTATCTCACAAGCTTTGTGTGGTGGAAGCCTGATTGAAATAAGGAACTGCGGGAAGTGGAAAGCTGTCGTAGCTTGTTGGTGTGATGGGTTTAAAGTCAGGCCGACTTGCAGCACAGTAATGCAGGAGGTGTAAGCTACAGCTATTTCACAGGCACTGTAAAAACCTTTTTAAAAGTAGATCTAGTGCATGAGCTTCTGAGGAGAAAATAATAATTTAGTGTTCGCTAGTAAATGTTCTGCTTATGTTCCTACTGCCTTTAAAGGGTATCCTGAAATACAAACTTTTCTGGAAACTGCTGCACAAGACAGTCATGGATCATACAGAAAAACGACCTGTCTTTTCAGGTTGTGTCAAGCCCCATGAACACTCTTGATGACAGAAGCTTAAAGGGGTACAATACTATGGTTAGAACATGCTTATGTTTTTAGGAGGACATGATCAGGAGTAACTAGAGTTTTGCAAAGCTCTTCTATTCACAGTCCCCCTCTGCAGCTCAGTTTGAGATTTGCAACAACATTCAGGGAAGGTGCCAGCCTCCAATATAAGAATGTTCATTTAAGTTTTTGATACTATCCAGTGCCATGTATTTCACTTGCTTCTATAAATCTCTTCTCTTACCTAAGTCTAGTTCCTGGGGGCTGGAAAAATCACAGTTCTTTAGAAAGATACCAGGCTGACAGAGAGGAAGGGGGTGGGATGTGAAACAACCAAACAACAAGAGCAAAAAAACCAAACTCTAAACTATAAAGTGGTTTTGGATACACTAATCATTAGGCTTGTTTATCTGCTATCAATCACTTCAGTACAAGACCTTATCCTTCTTTCAGTGTATTTGCTAATTTTTTTGTGAAATTGTTTTCTTTAGTTAAGGCTTTTCATTAGAATTTGCTATAGTACTTAAATGTTACTTTGTCCTGTAAAACTTGTTCATTGGCTCTGTATTTTAAGCATCTAACCTTAGTTACTGGAAAGCATGGATACTGTTCTGATATTCCTGGGAAGCTGATCTGGCAAAAAAACAAACCCTAAAAAACTTAGTCGTTTTGGAGTATCCTAATGTCCCCATTTCTCTGCCAACATGTAGCACAATGGGTGCATTTAAACACTTGTATCGGTGACCATTTCAGTTACTGTTTATATATTTGGCTATTTGCTTAGCCTTCCTAGTTTAAATATATTTTGGTTTCCCTAATTCACTGATTTACTTCTGTAGATGGCACTAGAGAAATACTCATTTGCTTTCCAGATCTGTTTTTTCATTAGACAACGAAATCCTTAACTACAGTGGTTTTTGTTTAGCGAAACTTTTAATTGTTGACCTTCAGGTCTAATGACCTCAATAAAAAATGGACCTATCTTTGTAGAATTTGGGTTTTAGTTCTTCAGATGACCTTTTTTTCCCCTTTAAAGTTACTCTTATCTTTTTGCATACCTTCTGTGCCCTTGTTGCTTGCTTCACAAATAGTCATGCAGAGTCTAAGCCCATCCTTCCTCCTTTTAACATTTCTAGGGCTTGTGCTACAATACTAACTGCTGATTTGATTTTTCCACTGAGCTGTCCTCAAAGTATTAATTGTATCCAGTGATACTTCATTTAGGAACAGACAGGAAAAAACTCTTACAAAATCTGTTGCCACTGTCCGAGTTGTTAGAGCCATGGGAAAGTGTTTTGGGGCGCTTCTGATACTTGAACATTCATTTTGTCTCCTCTTCTTGGCCTTTTCCCTCCTTCCCTCTCCCCCATTAGTGTACTATATTTTTTGCAGATGAGGAAACATCATCTAATCTTGACAGGATGGGTGAAAGCCCTGGTCCTTATGCTTTTACTAAGAAGGAAGCCGGTTCTTCAATCTACAAATAAAATATTTAGGTAATGCTGTGGAATGTAAGACTGGTATGGACTAAGTGCAGTCCCTGCACCTGCAGGTAACCACACAGTTGCTATCTAGTCGAGCTGAACCTTGTTTAACACATAATCCAGTGGTATAAATTCAGACATCTCAACACTCTTTAACAGATTACATTTTTTACTGTAAAAGCATGAAGTCTCATAAGATACTGTGTAAAAAAAAAACAAAACCAAAACATTTAAGAGCTTCTCTATGCTACCTACTATAGAGGCAATTCCTACTGCCATCTGGTTTAGGAGGTAGGATTCTGATCTCACATCCCAACAATCATTTTAACTATCTTTGGCATAGGAGCAAAAGGTACTGGTTAAGAAAAGCACAACAACACACCGCTGACCATCAGAACCTTGTAAGTAACCTGGTAAAAATATGAGGCAAATAGTATCAACTTCAAGAAGAGACTAAAAGAACACCTACTCATTGAATAGAGTCCAACACCCAGGACTTGATAACTCTGCAGATTCTACTTTAATACCTCAGTATCTCCCTATAGAATATTTGCTAAGGAGCCACACCACCTAGATCTTATATTCTTCCCATAAAGTAATAGCACTTTATAAGGTTTATAATAAAATACAATCCAAAATTTGGTGAATAGCTATTGCCTCAAGTTTCCTGTGGAAGAGACCCATCCTGAAGAGCTGTTGTTTCAGTGAAAACCAGGAAACCCAGAGCAGCAGCTGAAGCGAGAATAACGCAATAAAACATAGATCGCAACAATCTTGTATAATGGAAGCTTTTAATACTAAGGCTATATACCATTGGCAGCAGCCATTCCAGTGCATGGTCTGCTTTAAGAAATGGTTTAGAAGCGAGGTGAATACTACATCCACACGAGCACAAAACAACAAGCAGAATAAATATGCCATCTGAAAGAGTAGGAAGAGAAAATAGAAAGCGCCTGTGAAAGTTTATCAGAGACCAAAGGATTGAAACTACACAGACCAACGTGTTTGACACTTAAGGCCAGCCTACACCTCTGTTGTTTGTATTGGAAAACTAGGAATATCATGTTAATCTACAGAAATATCCACTGAATTCTGTTTCTTTTATTTTTTTTAATAAAGATTAATCTGAAATCTGCTATGCTGCTTCAACCAAAAATGAAAAAAAGAGAAGCAGGTGCACTCAATTCTGAACTCAAACTAGACAAAACAAGCTTGTGGTTAATAAAAGTGGAAGTATCATTACATAGACATGCCTCACACAAAGTCTGTTTTTATTACAGTGGTGGAAGCCTTGTCTTGCTTTCCCAGTAACAACACAATCTATGTGGGGCCACTCATTTCAGCTAAGTAGAACGTAAGGTGTGAACCCACAGAGGCAGCAGCACATCTGGCTGAGTAAAGTGACTGGAGGCGATGTGTTAGATACTCAGCCAGACAGCTGGATCAGTAATAGCCTCCTTGGAAAAGCTCTACGCTGCTGTATTCATATAAGTCCTCTTAAAGCCCGACACAAAACTGCTCCATGTTGCACATAGAACAACTTGTAGCTCCCAGTCAAGAACGTAATTAGCTAAGCTACAGATGGTTGACAGAAGCATTTTTTACTCACTGATATCTGTGCTGTTTGGGTACCTACCAACAGTGCCTTTCTGCTGTGTCACGCTGGCATTATGAGTGTCTTGTCAAGCTGTGCAATTCTCTGTGAGTAAGCATGCCTAACAGCTTACAAACCCAAATTAAGCTGTCTCCTAGAACCCCGGGGAGGGAGCAGGCTGAAGCCTTTCTGCCCTGCTTGGTTGAAATTGTTGTTCCTGGAATAGTTTGTTTACTGGACCATTTGTTGTGATGATTCAGTTGTTCCTACTGAGGAGTAGCTCGGTTGCTCTAACAGCTTGAGCCAAGTGGGTTAGGGCTACATATAGGAGCCAGATTGGTTTTGTTTATTATCAGGGCAGTGGAACTGTTTTTATTTAGCTTATAACCTCCAGTTAGTAGGACTTTCTTGGTGCCAGCTGCAGCACTATACACAGGGACAAGAAAAGCATTACCAAAGCAGCTGAGAACTGCAGGTACATAAAGTGGCGCTGACGAGCAGATTGAAGCATTTAGTGCTTTTAACATACTAAATGGGTGAACAGGAAGAGAAGGAGGTTCATTTGACTGTGCAATAGGTAAAAGGTTACCACACCTTAACGAAGTGGCAGGTGATCAGGGGAAGAGCTGCACCTATGCCTGAATGGGACCTGGAAGACTCCACCTAACCTAAGCAGTGTGAATGTGATATTGGTTTAATTCCAGGTCTCATTTGTGTGGTGAGGAACTCAGACTAACTATTTTATCTTAAATTTGGAGTAGGTTGGGGATACACATGAAGTCAATTAGAGCTATTCAGTGGATTAATGTTGGTTGGCTAAACAACTGTTTGCTTGTCTGCCCTTCTATTTAAATTCTCATCCTGTTGCTTACAAGCGAGCTGAACTTCAGCATCTTTACAATTCAACAAAGTGAGGAGTCTGTTGATGCTGAGAATACATTCTCAGGAGTTGCACATATTTGTTTTGCTCTACAGTCACACTAACCTGTAATTTACAGTTGAGTCATAGTTCTGTCGACCTTGCTAAGTGCAGTTTTTCACAGACAGAAAACTGAGCTAACACGTGGCTAGTGGTAGTGGTTGAGCAGCCACAATGGGTTCTGCCACTGTTGTTTCTCTGCCAGTCAACTCTATCTTTCTCTACAGAACACAAGGAGTATTTTTAAGGGGGAATTGCTTCTGTTAACAAAGCTACACGTGACCATTTCTTTAGGCTTAATGGCAAATATATTCCCATTATTTAGCATAAGTTACAGTACAGCTCTGTATTATTTTTCACTTCTCGTGTAACTGCCTGTAAATACAAGCATTTTCCATAGTCATGCTGAGTTTTATTCATCATGATTGCACTTTTTGTTTAATTTTTAAAACTGGATGGCCATAGATTATTCTTGGACCTCTCGGGTCAAGTTTTCCACTTTTGTTCTCTCTTCATTCCCTTTTTTAATGAGTGTACAGACACAGGGCTTCAAATATTTGTAAGTTCACTAGTTCCTAGTAAGAATGGGTTTGAAAGAGACTCCTGGGAGTATGGCACTGACAGAGTGTTTGTGGGGTGGGGGGAACAATGCTGCACCACCTCACCCCACCCTTTGTGATCTGCTGCTGTAATCATGCAGGTTAGCATTACTTAGCACTCTTCTGTACGAGATGGAAGCAGTGCAATGTGCACTTTCTGCCTCTTCCTTTCTCCAAAATACATTCTTAGAGAAAGAGCCCTGCATCCTTAAGGAAACAAATCCCCAAATAAGTTCCTTATCTCTCCAATAAAATACCTTTGTCTTTGCATTCGGCAATAAAAGAACATAGGTATTGATCCTTTCTGGTAAAGATAACTGGCATCCATAGCTTAAAATAGATTATGTTAGCAGCAAGCTGTAGTTTTACTTAAAACATTTACAAACCAAACTACTCTGCAGTCAGCTTTCCTCAGGCCCCATCATTTTAGCAGCTGGGTTTTCCTGCCTTCGTTTGTAACTTTATTAGTAAGGAAGGCACTGTAATCTGTGCTTCATAATCATATTAATATGTATCACTTTCTAGAGCTCCCCTCACAATGAACAAAGGCTGTAAGCTTAACATCTTGAGCATGGCGTTGTCCAGTGAAGAGCTGTGCCCATTAGGGGAACAAAGGACATCAAAACATACACAAGACTATCTGTGTCAGCTACAGGAGGACTGTTGCAAATTACTGCCCTTAGGAGAGGGTAGTAGACTTACCATATTTGAGAATGAGTAATACCTTTTAAAATTATTGTAGAATCAAGCATTTTTTTCTCATTATTCTCCTTTCTATAATAGCTAGCCATCAAATGGAATTATATTGAAAAAGCAGCCACTCCCCTCCCTCCCAACCTAAGCTAGAATCATATGGTGGTGATCCTTTAAGTTGTAACAGTGCACTATGTCTGGAAAGAAAACTAGCATTCTTATTTTTTTTAGTTTGAGGGAGTGGTAAGAAATTTGGCAAGAGGGCCTTATGGCTTCACTTCTTATGTCCTGACAGTTACATCATTGTCTAGTTTAGAGTGGAAAAAAAAGCAGATGAGTGTTAACTTTTGGGCCTCTAGAGAAAGGTCTAGGCGAAGAGGAGAGCTGCATTGCTGGTTTAGAGGGCTGTTTGATTTATTTTTTTTTTATTCTGTTGCTCAGATATTACACAGGCAATAGATTTGGGGTAGTTGGGTGGACACTCAGAAGCATTTCCCTGGAACAGCAGTACAAACTTACACGTGGTGGTACCATCCCTTAACATCTCAGAAACAATTGGAAAGCTTAAGGAAAGCTGTCTAGCTTACCTGCTTCTGTAGCTGATCCAGAATGGCTCAAGTGATGCAATAAGGCAGGCACAAAGCCCTTAAGAAGCAAATAAGTTGGAGCCCCAGGAGGAAGCTTTTTAGCTTGGTCATCCTTCACTCACACCTGCTTCTTCTTAGGAGAGTCAAGTTGTTACACCTGCCCATTAGCCTACTGGGAGTTCCTGCTTGTCTGGACTGGGAAGGACATCTGGCAGTGGTTGTCA
The DNA here is from genome assembly GCA_025331215.1 of Actenoides lindsayi. Classification (NCBI taxonomy): domain Eukaryota; kingdom Metazoa; phylum Chordata; class Aves; order Coraciiformes; family Alcedinidae; genus Actenoides; species Actenoides lindsayi. The sequence goes on along the minus strand of WTSP01003769.1, from coordinate 82,745 downwards.
GCCAGCTTCCCCCTCTTCAATTCCATAGCTTTTTAATACATTATAATTATTCTGATACCACATCTTACATTTACTTCCAGCATTGCAACTAGAAAGGGAAAAAGAAATCAGAAAATATAAACCTACTGCAGTTACACAGCAGCTGTTTCTGTTGTCAGAACAGCAGCAGGACCAAATTCCAAGCAGCCCTGCTTGAATCTGTGGGGAACCCGCGTAGCAGCTCCAGAACTGTTGCTGTAAACACCTTCCTCTAGCATGACATCAGACCTGGGATAAACTGGAGAGCCTTTTTTTTTTTAATTTTATGCTGTAGGACCGGTTCTTCTATTGCCAGTTTTATAATGGGATGCAGGCCACTCTGAGTTCAAAACAGATTTGCTAACAATGGTTGGACACTGGGTGGCTGAGTGTAACCAAGCACTAATAATAAGCCAGCAGACTAGACAAGATGCAGAAGCTTACCCATGATACGTGGCTATTAAGCATCCAGGTAGTTCTGTCTGCAGCCTCATCACTTGCTGCTAGGAAACAGCACCACTAATTTCTTCAAACTGCTGGGGATGAATAATCTACCATGAAAATGGGATGAATTCCTTGGTCCTTCCACAATCAACTAATTGGAGCAAACACTCACAGGGTGGAATAAATGTGCAAATATTTCCTCGTTAAGCTGGCAGGAAAACATACAAAATGAGGAATTCCTCTCCCATGACTGGCTGCAGAATATCTGGCTTTCTCTAGGCTGTGCTCAGACAGATTTTTCTCTGCTGTGGCTCTTGCTGTTTCCACAGGTGAAGTCTGTTGCTCTGCATCAGAGTAAGATGGCCTGACATCTAGATATTTTGATGTAAGAGCAAGAAAGGCATTTTGACCTTGTAATCAAAGGCTCCTAGTTTGGTTTTTTTTTTTGCTAGCATCTCTGGACTGTTGTTTTCCTATTTTCTTCACAGTCTAGCACACTTCTTCAGACTCCCTTCAGCTTCACTGGGAGTTAATAGAGAATGGAAATAATGTAATTGCTCAATCAAGTGACAGCTGACTGTCCTCAAATGTTCTGCATGTGCTTAAGTGATTTGGGTAAGATCATGCTCCAGTAGTTTAAAACATGTGAAAACAGACTCAAATTCTTCTTATATGTAGAAACTAATAAATGGAACCAGGCCCCTGGCTTGTTGAATTGCTTTCTTAGCTCTCCTGTCACTACCTACCCTGTTTACACTTTTCCTGGTGTTTTAGACTTGCCCCTGCAGTTTGCAGAAACAGCTGTATCAATACTAATTTATTGGAAAATTGTTTTGCAAGGAGCTAGCTCGGGTGTTTTTATGTCCCTGGCACAGATAATTTGTAACTGGATGAGCTGCCATGAATAACCCAAGGAGATGGCTCTATATGACCTTATGCTGTTTGTTCATTCCCATAGGAAGTAAATTTATCTTTCTGGAATATGTCATTTGTAGGAATCCATAGAAAAATGCCATAAAATAGACGATGTTCCAATAGAAAAATACTTCCTCTTCTGAGATTATTCAACCTTGGGGCAGAAGAAACAGGGAATGCTGACAGTGCTCTGAGGAAGAAGGATATAACCAGAGTATTCGTTGTGAAGAATCAAGGAGCTATGTCATTTGTTTGTTTTGGTGGGTTTGGTTTTTTTTTTTAAGAAGACTCCATATTAGCGTGTGAGATCAGTTTTAGAAAAGCCAAATGTCTAAATGCAGTGATATAACTGCAAGGGATTGTTTCAGAACAGCTGTTACCCCAAAAAAAGTGTTTCCTGTAGAAGTCATTCTTTTCTGTGGTCTCAGAGCTGCTAAAACTGTGGTAGAGAATCAGACTTTCTGAAACACTGTAGGTGGGAAGGCAATTTGGAGGACAACGATGATGAAGAATTTGACCTGCATTTTGGAAGTTATTTTTTACATGTCTGTTAGTATAAGTATTATGTTAGTCCTGATAGAATCATGTTACCATCCTGTTTGAATTAGCTGACTTTTCTTCTACCAAGACTGCAGGAGACAGAACTATCATTCTGTAAGGCCTGCAGGAAACCAGCTGTTCTAACATCTCAGGATATGGACAAATGTGCTCATTTTTATGTTGATCCTGGAACAAGCTTCAAGTGAGTCAGTGACCTATATTCACCAAACATCTAAAGTCTGCTATGTTTTAAGCTTTTATTTGGATGAAGGGAGGGAATAGAGAATTTGTATGGGTCAGAGACAGAATTACAGGGGCAGATTTCAGGCTTCCAGCTCCCTTTCCACTACACGTTCAGTCAGCAGAGATTTGGTAAAGGCTTGCTTGAGAAACCATAATCTTAAACAAACAGGCAAAGACTTTCTTCAGATTCCTAAGCATCTTGTGTTGTTCCACAGAGTCAGTGCCCAGTACCTGATACCTGTTTACTTCAAACTCAGCATGTAGCAAAGCAGCCATGAACAGTCTGTGTTACTGACAGTCTTGCCGGTCAGCGATTGTAGCTTTTCACACTACGCAGCTTCTCTTGGAGGAAGGGCTATAAAATCCATGTCCTCTAGTAAGGATAAAAAAGCTTGCTTTCATGAATGTTGCAGTGCTGGTTGTGCAATAGTGTTTGTCCCTGAGCATATGCAAATACTTGCATCAATTGCTTACTTCCAGCAACATCCTTGGCCCACCTTAGTGGTTTGCATTAGTGGCTTACAAACACTACTATAGACTCGACTGTTGTCCAGCAACAACATGACTTGGGTATCTTTAACTATGGCTGTGCTGCTTCCATTAATTGCTGTAAGCAGCAAACAAAATAAAGATCTTTTGGAATTTGCTTCTGGGGCAGCAGAAAATGTAAAACCAGCTGTAACATAATTCAAACATCTTGCATTCTGCCAGGTAAATTGGTCCTAAATGCTTACAGCTTCTTGTAACTTCTTATGGCCTCCTGGTCTTTATACATGACTCCACTAAATGCCTGCCTGTAAAGGAGAACACGTACTTTCTGAGGAACAGCTTCAAAAGGGCTTGGTCATGTACACACCATCATTAACAAACTGCATTAACAAACTTCAGTTCTCACCTGCACAGCACAGATTCTTGTAATGGCATATTAAAGAAGAAATCAAATTATAAAACTTAGAAAGCAGTGGGAGATCTGAGCCTAAAAGCCTGAGAATTGGTGTCATGGCAGGTTTCTTAGATATACTGATTGCTTTTAAACCAGCCATAACTGTTTGTCAGTTGACCCTCATTGATGTAATGCTCTTTTTATTTTAAGGCTCACCAGCAAAGCAGAAAAGCAGACCGTTTATTGGCAGCAGGGAAATATGAAGAAGCAATTTCTTGTCACAAAAAAGCTGCTGGTGAGTAGGTATTTCTCATGTTCCGGCTGTAAAAAATCAATTCTAGATTTGCATGCTTCATGTTAGTGGAATAACTAGTTACTTGCAAAAATTTTATTCTTAAAATGTGAATTTATTTCTCAGTCCAGATCAAGCACCTTTTTGGAATTATTTTTTTTTGTTTCTAATACAAGCAGCTCAAGTCAGGTGTTTCCAAAGTTGTTTGGATTGGGGGTGGTTATCACTCTGAAGGCAGTGCTTGATTCAAGACGGAGCCAACACCTTCAGTCATGCACAAAATGTAGCTGGGGACCTGGTCTAAGCCAGTTTTACTTCACACTTTGTATTTTCTTCACTGATTTCCTAGCTGAAGTCACTCGCTTTCTCTGCTGATGAAGTAAATACTGTGACAAATGTTTGCTTATAAAAGTTTATTTACTTCCCTTCCCTAAAATCTGAATGACAGGTGATGAGCTCAGCTTTCCCACAACTCAAGCAAAACAGCAGATTGCATGGCAGGCTTTGACACTGTGATTGACAGCCTCTCCTAAGTGAGGCTTTGTGCGTTTACCTGTCCGTTTCTCTAGTCCTGCTTAATTATTTGTGTTGTCTGACAGTGCAGCAAGTGCTTGGCAGAAGAAGAAAGAGGAGGTCTTAATTGGTGCAACAAGTAGGACACTTCCAGTGACAGGGCTTGTGTGGAGACAAAATAAGTGGTTACTCTGAACATCGTAACCTAGATACCAGGCATCTTTGCTTTCCAGTCATAAACATTAGAAAACCCTATAAAATGAGAAACTGATCATTTCTTTGGTATTTATGAATACTTGGAGCAACAAGGGACAGCACTTACATTGTAATATGCTGACTTTTCTTTTTTGCTTCCTTCACTTTGGATACTGAGACAAAACCCCAGAAATGGCATTGAATGGTTCTTGCTTTTCTTCATCTGATGATTCCGTGCTGTTATCTTAAATCCCTCCAAATTTGGTTTAGAGTTTCTTATACCTGATCATTTTCAGTGCTAGCAAGATATGCTTGAAGTGCTGCTCTGACTCTTAAGCCAGCACATTTTCTGGTTTGGAGGGGAACTTGATGAAACATGTGGGGAACTACAGACTATACGTCTTCATCAAAAATATAATTTAAAAAAAGCATGATTTCATGATGCTGGTGTGTCATGGGTGAGAGGATTTTACTTACCACATTTTGTCTTCAAATGCTTGTTTGTTAAAAGTGTGGTCCTTAGATGTGTTTCTCCCCTTCACGGGAAAGTTGTTCTTCTGGGACTTCTTGGAAATGGCTGCTGTCCCCCTCTGAAAAACAAATGTGGAACAACCTGAGCCAACAGGAGGCCATGGGAAGGGGTGTAAAGTAATTTTTTGAGACTTTTGAAAAACAGCAGGTGTTTCCAGCCACTGTAACTTGATAACTATTTTGCCTCTGGACAGCTGCTTTTATGTGGAGATTCAGAATACAAAAGGTCTGAAGACTTTTCTTGGTTTTTGTGGAAACATTGAGGTTTTGTAACCCTGTCCTGAGCACTGATCCTCTTTCTCTCCTGCAGCATACCTTACGGATGCTATGAAGCTGACCCAGTCGGAGCAGGTGAGACCCAGAGCGGCAGATGCCACCGTCAGCCGTAGTTCTCTTGTGCACCCACGTGTCATATTGTGCCCTGACTGACCACCCCTCCTGGGCGTTAGCCTCTGCACAGCTTTCTGAACCCGTGGCGACTGCACAGGAGTTTTACAAGGGCAGTGATGCTAGTTTGCCTTGAGAGTGCTTCCAAGTTTCCATGGAGCGGACACGAGAGAACTACTAACCCATCCGAGCATTCACCAGCCCTGGGTTCTAGTCTGCAGGGCATCTTGAAGTAGGTGATAAAACTAGTTTCAAAGTTAACTTTGGCTGGGAGGCACTGAGGCTGTCTTGCTGAGACACAAAGCTCAGTAGCTCATCCACAGTCTGTAATTTTGGTTTTATTCATCCTGATGGGGAGATCTCCAGAGCAACAGCCCTACACCTATCCTTGCACAAAGATGGGAACAGAGTAGTGTAGTCTGCTGAGAGCTTTTGTAGCCGCAGGCTTTGAGTTTAGCCACTATTACCAAAGCAATTAACCCTTGGAGACTGGACATCTGTCTTTCCTCCAAAGGGTTAATTGTGTGGAAAAAATGGTAGCCTCTTACTCAGGTGATTCCCCTGAGTTACCAAGCACTGTGCCACCCCCTTCATTAAATGTGGCTGAATGATTTGGGACCATCTGTAGCCTTGGAGCAATTTTCTGCCTAGTGTTGGGTGTTACCAGAATATTGTCTACATAGATACCATCACAGAAGCACACAGATAGCTTGTATCATTTGGCTAAAGTGCTGCTGTGCACACGAAGTGACTCTCTTCCTTCTTGGTGCTGGTCATAGGTCAGTTAAGCTCCTAGTGCCTATGCTCAAGAGGTAGCGTAGCCTCCTTGGGGACTTAACGTTTGGTCTTTCTGTTTGTTTTCAAGCCACTCCTTCACAATACCAGTAGTTATGTTAAATGTGGGTGACGTATGTGAATCTGTGCACTTCTTGTCGGATTTAGCATCTGAGTAACAAGAGCTCCTCCCCTCCCTCGGGCAGGCTGTGATGCTGTTTGTGTTTATATGTACATGCATGCAACTTTCCCTGGGCAGATATTCAGGTGGGATTAGGGATCGCCAATTAAATTGTTTAATCTTGTTCTTATCCAGGCTCAGCTATCACTGGAATTACAAAGGGATAGTCACATGAAACAATTACTGCTCATCCAAGAGAGGTGGAAAAGGGCAAAGAGGGAGGAAAAGCTGAAAGCCCAGCAGAATGCTGACAAGGAAGCAGCTGCGCATCTTCAGACTTCTTATAAGACATCTGCTGAAGACTCTGATGATCAAAACGTATTGGTTCCTGTCACTCAAAAATACAGCCCTTCCACAGAGAAACATCCACAGGATATTCAGGGTGTCTTTGACAGGGACCCAGATACACTGTTATTTCTGCTTCAGAAGAAAAAGGAGCCGGTAGAAGCATGTATTGGGAGCAAAGCTCCAAAAGATGATAAAACAATAATAGAAGAGCAGGCAACCAAAATTGCAGATTTGAAGCGGCACATAGAATTTCTTGTCGCTGAAAATGAGAGATTAAGGAGAGAGAATAAGCAGTTAAAAGCAGAAAGAGCTAGACTCCAAAAATCTCCAGTAGACAAGGAGCTGGATGTAGATGCTGACTTTGTTGAGAAGTCAGAGCTGTGGGGTCTGCAGCAACACTCGGAAACTACATCTTCAGCTGCAACGTGGCAGAAGTTTGCAACAACTGCTGGGAAGGCAAAGGACATTCCAATACCCAACCTTCCCCCCCTGGACATCCCATCCCCTGAACTCCCTCTGCTGGAACTCTCTGAAGATATACTGAAGGGACTGATGAATAGTTAAAAAACAGGAAAAGTGCTCAATGTAGTTACCCAAACTTGAGAAAAGGGAAACCCACCAGGACAATGGTGATCTGAGGGCAGAAACATCTAACACAATCCTACTGTTGGAGAAAAGGCATTAAAGCAACTTTGTTACTGTGAAATACGCATCATATCTGATCTACTTCATAAAAGTTCAAGGTACCATAACTGGTCTAAGATGGCAAGCTCTTTAGTCTTTCTCCCAATGTTTGAAACCAAATGACTGCCTGGAGAATGTTTGAAGTTACACAATCCTTCAGGGTTTTCAAGTATGCTATGTGTAATAGTTACCTATAATGCCATAAATGATGGTGCAGAACCTAACTGTTATGGTTGCCAGTTGGCTGCCACTTCATATTGAAAGATGCTTTATAGCATGAATTTAAACTGTGCATTTCATTATGCATAACTTTGTTAATTCAGATACAGTGCAATTTATACACCTCCTAGATGGATTTACGTGCCACGCTCTACTCCTGACCACGTTCATCTCAAGGCAGGAGAAATTTTAATTTCCATTCTATGAAGGAACCAACTTACTAGTTCTGTTGACAAGGTTGGTTTTTTTTTTTTGGATTATCTGTTTACATAACTAATCAGGGTGCATCGAATCTAGCTGTTGGTTTCTGTATAAAGTGACATTGTTTAAAAAAAAAGAAAAATCTATACCTAAGGAAAAAGTACCCTTTTTGTTTTCAGTGATGCATGAATGGAAGTAATTCTAGCTGGCAGTATTTTGATCGAAAAAGAAATTGTTTACAGCTTAACCTGATTCAAAAAGGATATGAAAATAAAAACCAAGGTGTTTTGACACTGAATGTGTGTTAAATTGCTACAAATGTTGCAGAGTGTAAAAAAAAACCCCAAGATTTACGCTAGCAGCATTCGTACACGTGTGCACCTGAACTTCAGTGTTCGTCACCCAGCAAACAGGGGAAAGCTGGGATGGCTTCAGAGGGTCTCCCTGTATGTGCTGCAGTGACTTACTGGCCGTTGGCCCCCAACACCTACAGCGTTGGAGGAGGCAGCGCTAGGGCTCTGCTCAGGGACGGGGTACCGAGAGCTGGGCGAGCTGTGCCGCGAGAGCTGCACACACCCAGTAAGGGTTTTGGTTTCTGAGGAGAGTGGTGCAGCCTCCTCTCACTCAGCCCCTTTCCGTGTGGCTCAGCCCGTGCCCTACCCCTGCTCTAGAGTGGTGCCTGAGCCTGGGCTTTCCCCAGGCAGCGGGTGTTGCGATGCGTTGTGGAGGTGTTAGTTAACTTCAGCTGTTACTGACTAATAGAAAGTTAAGTGTTGCCAGCTACCCCGTTTTAAGTTATTCTTGTGCTGTTACAAGGTAAGCTTGCTTTCTAAAGGTACATTTTTCTTCCAGAGTAGACTTGGAAGCACAGAAAGAACACCTTACTGCTGTGCAAACGCTGCCCTTACCTCTGTATACCTGGTGCCTCCTGTGCTTTCTGGAAGAAGTGTAGGGACTGGAAGCTAGAAAAAGTCTGTAGGAACAAAGGTAAGACAGGTTCATTAGGGGAGGTTCCTTGTGCTGAAATGTATCAGGAAACTAATCTTGAAGCTCTTTTTTCAGTTGGAGCAGTTTAGCAGGCTCTTCATCACAGAGCAGCTGTGATGAGTTAACCTGTTCCAGGTCAGCCCCAGCTCGCTGCTCCCACTAAAGGGCAGGTTTGAGTCCCCAGTGCCACTGGCCTGCCTGGCTGCTATAGGTGGGAAGGCAGCAGAGCAGTGTTTCTGTTCACGTAAGTAAAGCAAAGATGATGTACAGTACATGCTCACAAGAAGGAAATAAAATGATTTCAGCACCTAGCTCATGTCACTGCCAGGGGTGATAGCCCAGGGCTGTTCACTACAGACAGACATTTCAGCTGTCTCCGCAAAAAGCAGCTATAGGAGGAGGAAACAATTTTTAGCCTGGCTACCTCTGCTGAAGAGTCAGGATTCTTCAGGGGCAGGGTAGGGGAACTGCAAGCTCTACCTTCTAAGACGAGACTATCCCTTCGTATATAGCTGCATAAACAAACTACCAGATCCGAAGGAAGCTGCCTCCCTAGGAAGATGGCCAAGTAGGGGCCAAACTCCACACTGCTACTTTGAAAGCGTTAAAACCTCTCTCTCCCCTGCAGTGCAAATGTTTGTTCTTGCAGCCTGCCTACTCAACACGTGACTGCTGCTGAAAGCAAACTCCAGGCAGCGTGGCTCAGCGCGAGGATTTCCCGCTCCCGTGAACGATGTGACGCAGCAAGGAGGGTGGGTGCAACCTTCCTCTCAGGAGGAGAAGCACGGAGTCGCAGTAGAAGCCCTGCTGCAATTACTGCTGGCCTTACACGAGCCTGGTCAAGGTGATGGGGCCAGACGAGGAGTTCTGTGTCATCCCGAGACCATCCTAGAGCTGGAGCAGGCAATACCAGGAAAGAGCCAGGCCACAGCCTGGCAAACAGCACAGGTGCTCCTGTGGAAAGGAGGGCCCGAGCACGGCCAGCATCTCTTGCCTGTCCTCCCAGGCAGCAGCACAGTCAGCCGAGACACCGGCAGAAAGTTGGGCGTGGGGGAGCAGGATCGACCCTTTAGCAGCACCCGACAGTCATAAAACATCCTACGGCTGAGAAGCCATTGAATGATGACATGTCCTTCTAAAATTCTTTACATTCCAGGGGAAAAACCTAAACGTATGAAATAAGATGATACATTTTAATTTTTCCAAGTAAGGAATTCTTCAGCCTGAATTCAGAGATAGGCAGTTACACCATTCATTGAAAGACGGGAAGACTGTGTAGAGAATACTCACCACTAGAGGACATACATAGCAATATATCTATAGTGATAAATCTAAGGAAATTTTTCCCCAGTGTCTGCCAGCGATTGGTTTCTGTCCCAACATGCTAAAACTGTTGTAAGTGATCACTGCCTTTCAGCTTGTTGGTGTTCTGACAGCGTGAGATGACAGAAACAAACACACGCTTCTCCTTCCCTGCACCTCTGGGTCGGTTGGCACTCTTGTTTACACACCTTTTCCCCGCTCCCTTCCTCCCACCGACAGCTATTTTTTCCCGTTTCCGTGCTCTGTGGCCCTCCGGAGCGGGGCTGAGCCGAGCCGAGCCGAGCCGAGCCGGGCTGGCGCTGCCGCTGTCGTTCGGTGGCCGCCGGCTGCCCCCTGCTGGACCCTCCCTCCTCTGACCGCCCCAGAGCTCTTCCCGTCAGGGCACTGGTGGCTTGGTCGCCCAGCCTTCCAGGGACCACGGAGAGGGGCAGCGGGTGAATAGCGTGCAGCAAGGAACCGGTTTTGCATGAAGTGTAGCAGCCCCGGCAAAGCGTTGAGGTATCAGCGGTCACACGGCGTGTAACCAAAGCCTGGCACGCGCCCTGGAAAGAGTCCCGTGGCCAGTCGGTCTGAGCTGTATCGTGTTGTACTGGACAGAGCTAAAAACTTCCATGGGCCGTCAGTTCAAAATGTCTCACCAAGAACCAATTTTAACCGTGTGTCCAGACACTGACTTCTATTCATAGACTTTTGCTTTACCACAGAAACCGCTCTTGTCTTGGAACACAGCAATGTTACCCCTGGAGTATACAGCCAACAGAAAAGCTTTGCAAAAAGAAATGGTAATTACCCAACCTCTGGCTGTAACTCCACAGAAGAAGAAACCAAAGAAGGGAACTGGGAAGCAACACGGAGTCTCTTGAGAATCAAATCTGCAGCCTGCACCACCAGTTGCTACTTAAAATGACAGCTAAAACCAAAATATAAAATGTTGGGGGCCACATTTTGGTTTTATATAAAGGGAAAGGAGGATTATTGTGTGACCTCGCCCTCCGAAAGCATTTCCATGTTCAGGGACACTGGCCTTCAGCTCCTTCCTACTCTTCTGTCAGCAGCAGCTCTTCAGCCATCTGCAGTTCCCACTGACCTGCTTTCAGTGGTGGGGACTGTACCTTGTCGCGCTTCACTGTGCCACGAAAGGTTGGACCAGGTGATCTACTGAGATCTCTTCCAACCCAGGCTCTTCTGTGGTTCTACAAAAGCAGGCTTGCTAGTGGAGTAGATGGAGAAAAGAAAGTACAGACAGAACAGCTGATAAAAATCCCTTCCTGAATTGGACTAACCCAGTAGAAAGCAAAACCAAGGTAATCAGAGTGGTGGTATCGCTGCCACAAATGAGATACAGGCTGGACGCTATTTGCCAGACCTCCCTGCCTGAGAAGGTGGCCCGTGGAGTTCAACTGCTTAAGAAGCTCATTGCACCCCAAAGGCTCAGATCTATGGGCATATTTTCCTCCATCTCCTTTCTCTCCCATGTTTGTTTTACCAGAAGTAACCTAAATTTACTCAGACTTTTGTACTGTAATCATTTGAACTGTTCCCTCGGGCCCATTTGCTGCAGGAGTTAAGGTATTATTGAGATCAAACAATAGGAAATCCTTAGAGCTGTGAAAACAGAGGATTTCCTGCCTCAGAGCTACAGAACTCTACTCTTTCATTCCACCAAGGAAGCACAGAGCTAAGATAAAACCATATGCCTAGGGGACCGCACAAAGAAATAGGCATCTGTGTCAAGAACATATTGTATTGGTACGGTTGGAAGGTACCAGAAATGTTCACTTTGAAAGAGAACAGTAAAAATTCTTCAGTCTACCACTTAACTTTAGAAAGGCCTGTGTCTGAAGTGCGACTGTTTGCACACAACACGTCAGGTAAAACACATCTTCAGTTTGCTGCAAGGCAAGATTTTCCTACTAGCTATATATAGATCCTAACTTCCTTTTCAGTACCCATGAGAACAAACGAAAGCGGTACAGAGGTGAGGTTGTGTGTGCTGCTGATGCTGCACATCACTTGCTCCTCGGTCAGAGTTTCCTAGGCTGCCCTTGCTGAGATGGAAAGAAAGGGCCGTGGTTGAGAACGCTGCGTCAGAGGAGCCCCCGTGCCACCGAGTGCTCCCCTGCCCTCCTCAGCCATACCTAGCATGGGACACAAAGGTGGAGGAAGAAACGCGTCGCTCCTGCTAGCAAAGCACGAGTCAAAAATGGGGAAAGCAGGAACCCGGTGTAGAGTGGACACTGAGGGAGAGCTGGGGGTTAGGGTGGGAAAGCACAGCAAAGCCTTGGTCTGGGAGTGTCAACAAAGAGAGGCAGCTCCTCCCGCACACATGTGGGGGAGAACACAAACATCCTGCTCAGGAAAGCAGCAGAACAGAGCCACAGTGGCTGTGGAAGGAGGAAGGAAGGGAAATTCCCAGTTCTGGGTGCAGGCAGGGAAGGCTGTCAGCTGTGAAAGCAGGAGAAAGCTTGACAGGATGTCACGGGAGAGGGTACCAACAAAACCACCACCTACCGTAAAGGTCGGGGAGCGTGAGAACGTAGTGCGATCCGATGGGCCTTGGGTTTACACACACACATCTGAGAATGCCTGTGAAGCTGGAAAAGCAGAATAAATAGATTTGAAAATCAGATTGTTATAACCCCCTATGCCTGACCTGTGTAACGGGGACCACGGTTTCACTGCTGGCTGTTCCAGCAACCCAGTCACTCCTGTTTCCTCTAAACCATAATACCCAGCCATCCGTCCTTGCTGAAATACTTCAGCACCTAGCAGCCCTGCTTTATTCTTTGCTATTTACTTATTCGTTGTTAGTTACCCCTCTAGTAACAATAGGAAGAAAATTGCTGTGGTCATTTACTGTATGACAGTGCAGTGGAAGGAGATGATGATGAGGAGCTGTAAAGGGGTGAAGGAAGGAGGGGGTGCGGAGAGCAGGTCTTGCAGTTCTGGTAACTTTGAGACACGAGCTTTCGAAGGACAGGAAAAAAAAAAAAAAGAGTAAGGGTTTAATGGAGAGCGCAGAAAATCAAAACAGAGCTTGGTCTCAGTAGAAAGTGAAGGTGACACATATTCTTGTTCTAGGAGTTGACAGTGCTCCTGCACTCAAACAGCTTCATCTGATAATCATCCAATACTTTTAGCTATACTGAAATAGTTGAGGTTGTAGAGCAGAAAACCTCTGCTCTACAGAGGTAGAAAAGAATCCTAAAGCATTTAGGAAAGAAAGGAGTTGAAAGAATCTCCAGTAACACCTTGCACGATGTGGAAATAAATGGTCAAGACAGAAGAACTAACCTGAAAACAAACCACCACCCCACAAAGCCCTGTTCAGTCTCAGACACAAATCTCAGATGGCCCTGGCAGTGAGCACACCACCAGCCTCACTTCCTGCAGGGGAGCAGGGAGCTCTGCTCCACTGGGACTGAGCCACAAATCTCAAGATACTGAAGAGGCTGAATTTGGTATGCTGAGAACTTCAAAAATCCCACAATCTTTGGCCTCTTGTAATGGTATTTGGAGTAGCTGTTACCTTTAACAACTTCTCGTGGTCTGCTAACGCCTGCAGCGTGCGACTTGCAGAGTTGACAGTAACAAATGCTTCCCAGGGCTCCCCGTCGTTGTGCTTGCCTCGTGCCACATTTCCTTGTTGGCTCTTCTGGCTTCTTCCCCTCCCATCATTTACTGAGGAACACCATCATCGTTGCAGGCAGTTATGAGGCAGCCCCATCCACAAGTGCATCAATTCCCAAAGTGATTTGCAAAATGCATCAGGCTGCATTGCAGACCCATCCGATACACCCCTTAAGCACAGCAGTTTAAAATCACCCATCTGTTGGAAGTACCACATCAGTTGACTACAGACACTCTATACCAAACAAACAGGTTAACAGGTAAACTCTGTAGTGGCTGCACTAAATCCTATTTATGCAGTTCAAACTAATTTATCTATTTACCTTTGCCACGAGAAGAGCAAACATCTACTTACCCCAGTGAGTGAGCGTGCAGCAGGCTGTGCCACCCCACAGCTCCAGCCCAGCAGTTCTGCCTCTCCCAACTCAAGACTTTTTGTTTCAAAATCCTGTAAATCTCTCAGGCTTCTCTTTGGGAGGATTGTAGCTGCCTCAGCACCCGTTTCACCCACGGGTTTTTGCAGGTTAACAACTTTGTCACACACTTAACGATTCCTTGGCAAAAATGGCAGGAAAAAGGCCACAAAAGATGCACGTTTAATATTTGCATTTGGAAATGTGAATTAACCTCTGTTCAGAGACTTCTTCACTTCCCACCAGAGGAGGCAAGAACTTGCTCAGTCTCACAGGCGGACACAGGGATCCCTCCCCAGGTCTGTAAGTGCTGCAGGGTGACAGAGGCAGCACCAGTGCCCCATAGGGGGCTGCAAGGATGCTACCAGAACTCATGGCTAGAAGCAGTGGGTGCTGCTTGCCCTGCAGTCAGTGTAATGCACCCAACTGCCTTTGAACAGAGCAGGAAGCCCAAGGTTTTGGCCAGGCCAGACACAGCAACGTGACTGATGGTAACTCAGGGGAAACCAAATCCACTCCCTTCAACTACAGAGACACCCCAGCACACAAGAGTGTGCTCATGACAGCCATGAGCCAGCCCTGGGGTGGGGTGTGGGGGGGAATATGACCATCTGCAGCAGGAATGCACATTTCAGCAGCCTCAAGACATTTCACAGATGTCTAAAGTACCTCACCAAAACCCGGGTTTGGGGGGGGGAATACTTAAGAATTGATTAACTTCTTTTTCCTCCCTAAAGTTCAGGCTATGTTAAAGTAAGCACAGCTGAAATCCACTTGTTATTAGACAAACATACAGTGCCAGGTTTTGCACCTTCAGCCGACGCTCCAGTTCTGTGCTAGGCGCAGGGTGAAGGAAGACACTGCGCAGACCTGGCACAAACCTGAGTATCAGCTGCCAAGCACAGTTAACCCAAAAGTGTTTCTTTGCGTCTCCAAATCAATCACAAGTTTTGAAACCAACTAAATCAAGAACTTGAATTTTGGAACCAGACATAGCCTTCATGTTTCACTATTTAATGGTAATTTCTATAGGGTTTTTTGGGGGGTTATTTTGGGTTTTTCTGGTGGCTCATCACCCGGTCAGACTTTGTCAGCCAGGTATCAGTAACCAGGCTAGTTACTGGCCCCTTTCAGACACAGCACAGGCTAGGTAACAGCTGCACCCAACACCTGATGCCAAATCTAAGCATTTTAACAGTTTTAGTAATTTAAATCCATGTACACTTTTCAAATACAAGAGTTCCAAAAGCTGGAATTCTGCTCAACTGTCTAGCAATTATCATTATTAAATAAAACCAGAAGTGATGTTTTTTGCCATCATTATTCTGCAGTACCACCTGAACTGTAAAAAGCCAAGATGCTATAAAGACAAAAATCATTCTATATGAACTCCTTTCCCTCTTCAACCAAAGCAAGCATTGTGCTATTAAAAACAGAACCTAAGCCATGTTTAAATCGTTTGATTCCTAAGGAGAGGGTCTCTCTGGCTCAGCCCTTTGTGCTGTGCTCTGTCCCTTCCCCCAGCAGCCCAGTCTCGGGCCCGGAGAGGGCAGAGCGGTGTCCAGGAACCAGGGGGGAACGGCTCCAGCCTTTCCCTCAGAGACAGCTGCCCGTGAGCGCGGACAGACCGCTCCGGGTGACACAGCCCGGCCACAAGCACGAAGGACCAACAGAGTGAGACAACATTTGATAAAGTCATTTTAATGGAAAATGTAAAACCCCTTTCAACTTCAATGTACAAAGCATGTGTAACACTTGCACTTTTAACAAATTAAAGCAAGCCAATGTTTTAAAAAAATACATCATTGAATGTATATATGTATATATTTACATAGCATATTAAGTTTAATATTTAGCTTTAAAAGTTCACATAAATTTTACCAAAATGAGACAATTTTTAAATAAATTACACCTTTTGAAAACGTTTAATTGTACACTGAATAGCTTCAATAAAATACTGAAGTGTCTGTATTTAATATCTACTTTATATACTTTATATTTTACAAAGTTTACAATTATTTGGCAGTAATTTTCAGATTATGACATGACTGCTGTGCGGACTCAGCAAGATCCCAAATGCAGGCAATAGCTGGTGTTTGTGTCCTACTCTCACAGTAACTGTCTCAATGTAGTGAAAAATATCTGAATTATTTTAGCAAACTGTACAGGTCACATTTACATTTGATCAACAATATAGCATAGAATTTTGTGGGTTTTCTTTCCAAAAATAAATACATAATCTTAAATCTTTGACATTTCACAAACTTCATGTACATTATAATACAGGACAGCAGAACGCTGCCGCAGAGTTTGCCAGTCTAACACGTAATCACAGTGGCTGTGATATGAAGCTCTACCGTTGCCGTGTCGTTAACAAGTAAATACGATGACTTATGTTTTCTTGGCACTGATGGTTTGTGAAGCTGAAATTAGTGTGCATACTGTTCAGAGATTAGAAAAAAAAAACAACCCAGCCTCCATCGGATGCGAACACGAAAAAGCAGAGCGTGCTTAGTTTTCTTCCATCTCTTCCATCTCGCCTTCGTGAATCTTCAAAGCTCTCACCATTTCTTTAACCGCATGATACAAGATGTTTTTAACCTGCAAGGACATCAGACAGATTTCAGTGAGGCCCGTGACCTAGGAACTCTGCAGAGCAGCCGCGTTTAGGACTGAGCCCTAAGCCTTGGGGACGGAAAACAAGCCTACATCAAGCCAGCCCAAAAGGAAACACCTTTTTACACACTCTAAAAGGTAACGCGAAATAAATAAAACCAGCAAGACGAGGGGAGAGCTTTTGCACCCTTGGCATTCAAGCTGCTGCTCATTGTTATTCTGTGTGAACAGCGGCGAGGAAGTAGCTCCACGCACCGCTCCGCATTTCAATGAGCCCAAGCATGCCCTGCCTTCCCAACAGCTTCCAGAGCAGAATTCATTTCCTACCTGCAGTTTATCATCATAATTGATTTCTTCCTTTGACAGCCTCAGCTCCTGCGTTAAGTGAAATGACTGCACAAGATGTTCTGGAGACACGAAGTCTTCAGTTACTTGAACGCAGCTGTGAAAATTTTGCACCTATCCAAAATAACAACAAGAAGAGACTGGTAATTAGTATTTTGGGGTTACCTCGTGGCAGAGATACCTGAGAAAAGAGTGGGCCTCGAGAGCTTCCAAACCACAGGCATATCAGAATACAGGGCGTCTTGGTACGTCTTATGTAGAGAGCAATCAGGCGTATTCGGCTTAGCTAAGTTGGCTTCTGGCAAAAGGGGCGCTTGGAACAACACACATCTGCCTGTGCTCTGGCACTGCTTCTGCTAGTCAGCTCTGACACTAATTCCATGTACCCTGATGTGCTGCTCTCCCCCTTCTACCAGCCCCACGGCCGCTGCTACAGCGTGCCACTGCCGCACAGCCACTGCCACGCAGCCGCTGCTACAGCGTGCCGCTGCCGCACAGCCACTGCCGCACAGCCACTGCTACAGCGTGCCACTGCTGCACAGCCGCTGCTACAGTGTGCCACTGCTACAGTATGCCGCTGCTACAGCGTACTGCTGCCACTCAGCTGCTGCTACAGCGTGCTGCTGCCGCACAGCCACTGCTGCACAGCCGCTGCCACAGCGTGCCGTTGCCGCACAGCCACTGCCATGCAGCCGCTGCTACAGTGTGCCACTGCTGCACAGCCACTGCTACAGCGTGCTGCTGCTCCACAGCCACTGCCGCACAGCTGCTGCTACAGCGTGCCGCTGCTACAGTGTACCACTGCTGCACAGCCGCTGCTACAGCGTGCCGCTGCTACAGTGTACCACTGCCGCACAGCCGCTGCTACAGCGTGCCGCTGCCACACAGCCGCTTCCATAACACCGCGCTGGCCCCCAAGCCGCACATGGACTCTGCAGCAGCCCTGCCCTGCAGGACATGGCTGCTCAGGCCCCACTGGCAGTCTGCTCTCTGCCAGGCACAACCTGCTACGGCAGCTGAACAGTAACTGCCCGTGGAAATGCTTTAAAGAAAAACAATCAAAACCAACCCGTGAACAAAGAGGCGGGCCCAGAAGGTAGGGAAAAAAACCACTTTCTTTTTTCTCTGAACATTTGTTACTGATTAGATTAACTACTGAGAGAAATGGACACCATCTCCTGCCACCCATGTCGCACCTGGAGGACAGGGGAAAGGAAAAGATGCTTCCTGGGGTGTCCCGTTTGTCCTGTTCAGGACCATAGAGCCTATCAGGTTT
Organism: Actenoides lindsayi; assembly: GCA_025331215.1. Lineage (NCBI taxonomy): Eukaryota > Metazoa > Chordata > Aves > Coraciiformes > Alcedinidae > Actenoides > Actenoides lindsayi. Next base: position 64,847 of record WTSP01003769.1, on the reverse strand, counting down.
TCACCCTTAAACCCTTACAATTCAGCATGGCAAAAATCTCATTTCCCCGAATTCCAAGGACTGCTCAGAGAGTTGGGCCATGTCAATTCTACAGACTTACAGAGCCTGGGGAGCGGGGCGGAGCACATTTCCCACCCTGGCAAACACACAGTCCCACCCTGCTCAGTACTGATGCAAAGCTGCATGTTTTAAGATCAAGCCCGGCAAAACCCAGTAGGTTTTTTTGGTTGTTATTTTCTGTTGGTTTGGGGTTTTTTTTGTAATGAATACTCTTAAAGTTTCCCCTTTGTGATACTCGACATTCAAAAAACCTCCGGGGCCTGCACAGTTGAGGACACAATTTAAAAGTGATTCTCTTGTTGAAAACCACTGCCAGTGCCTGGTTTTGTAAGGTAGGTCACCCCTTTACAGGGGACATCCCAGAAGGCAACTCCCAGCTCAACACCGGTGCTGCCCAGGGGGTTTCTGCAGCCTTGTCACCCGCAAGGACAGAGCTGGGCTATTCCCTCCTCCAAATTCATCAAACAAAAAGTAACTCCAGAGACAAAGAGGGTCGTTGATGCCACACCATTTGTTAAGGGCAGAAAGCCAGGGGCAAGGAGAGAGCTGCAGAAGCGTCACCACCAGGCTCCCACCGGCACCCAGGCTATTTCCCAGAGCTTCGTCCGAAAGGGCTGCACTGCACAGGGGGCTCCAGACCCCTCTCCTTCCTCACAAGCTTCTGTTCCAAGTCTCTACCTACCCTTGCTTTCCCTTCCACCTGATGCAAATCTCACACCGCTCTTTTCACTCTCTCCTCACCGAGACAAAGCTTTACCAACTCCCTCTGTTGCAGAGCAAGCAGTGTTTGTTGCCCTCAGATATTTCATTCTGCTGTGCCTTAAACCTCCTTCCCTTCCAGGGCCTGGCTTACTGGCGCTTTAGTCTTTGTGAGGAGGACAGATTTCACCTGGCCAGCCTGGCACTTGACGCAGGAACACCCTGCTGACAGCCCACAGGCAGCTCTATTTATAATAGGAGCTGATAGGAGGACACACACAAGTAACTGTGCTTTGCAATGCTTCCCCTGAGGTTTGGGAGGCCAGGACCACAGCACCCCCACAACTGCGCCCGTTCCAGCCACACTGAGAGAACAGCTTCACCCCCAGCCCACGCAGAGCAGAGCTTTTCCAGCAGGGCCCAGGAGACGGGTGGAGCATTGGAAAAGCCTCAGAGCAGGGTCAGGACAGGGAAAGGTGAGTGGGCAGGGGGGAAAGGGCCCTCTGTCCTCACCACACAGCCCTCTCCCTCCCTCCTCACGTTGAGGATCAGCCCTTTCCTGCACGGCTTAGCTCCAGAGCCAGCGCTCAGCCCAGCAGCTCCGCATATGCAGCTTCCAGACCTTTATCCTACATCCTTATCCTAACATTGCCAGGATGTCACATTATCTCCGGCATGTTATTCTACAATCTATAATCCTGGGGTTAAATCAAGATAATACCACTATAAATGCCAACACTGTAATATCCCGTTCTACTACAAACAAGTTTTGCATGTAGCCTGAAAAAAAACACATTTCAATCACTGACTCAAGTATTTCTAGCTTCTAATTTACCACTAAAAATTGGAAGTCACTGAACTAAAACCAGGGAGGGCACCCCTAGAGGATGACTGGGATGGATGATGACCCAGAGCAGCAGGAAGAGTGAATCATTCAAAAGCACGGCAAAAACCCCCTTTTTTCAGCTGGGGAAGTTTCCAAGGAGAGCTGAGGGAAGGCTCATTTTTACAAGTGCCAGAGACTGAACAAGGCAGGGGACACTTGTAAGCTCCCCTACTTATTCAGCCAAGAAGAAAGGAGACAGAATCCTCAGCGCATCGCTGATGGTACATTCGGGGAAGCATCAGCAGAGGACAGCAGTCCAGCGCTGTATCTATTTCTGGCTTCCCCGAGAGAGCGAGCGAGCAATTCCCTCCAGAAGAGGCACTGCCAAGGCTACAGTGACCGTCACAGCTCACAGGAGAGGCTCTCCCTCCCACCCCACCGCTGGGACGCTTTGACTTTGCCTACTACAGTGATCACAAGGGGGATGTGACTGCTGTCTGCAAGGAGACAGGGAGGATAGGAAAACCTGGGAAGCAAGAGGCATGCTTTATGCTATCATAAAATATTAAGATCAAGTTACTGAAAAGCTAGACATGAATTCATAAAAGCTGGGGAGGAAGGGGGGAATATATATGTACACACACAGAAGGAATACACACAACCTCCTCTGTGTTAGAGCAGTCAAATGCTAGACTAGCACGTCAGAAACAGTAGTGCAACAACAATCCCAACTGGCTCAAGGATAGAAGTGTCTGAGCTACACTACACAGTGACCACAGGCAGCCAGGCTCCTTTACTCCATCTCCTGGCTCCACAACATTATTGATGAGCAAATAAAAATCTTAATCTGCCACCAAATTTATTATCAACTCTCACCCAGTTTTAATTACTCAAGATTCACGATGTGCATGTAAATCTGAAACACTTAAGATGTAAACTTAACCTGGTATTTATTCGTGTTCAGACTTATTTTTAAGCGTTTAAATGTGCTTTGTATATATGAAGTGTTAGTACTGATCCCTAAGGTCAGTATTTATGCATCTCTGTATAGAGTACTACATATGTACATGAAAGAACACGATGCCTTCATTTCCTCCTACGTGGCAGATTCACAGGAACTTCTTACTGAAGATGAAAAGGTTCTCAGCTTCACCCACTAAGGCTTAAAAACACCATGTTATTAACTCCTTGGTGCCAGAAGGTATAATATTACCACTTCAAAAGCAATCTGGAGTTTAAAGCCAAGGAGATAAAGATAAGAATGGTCTTATTTTTGGTACTTAAACCTATGAACTGCAAGGAGGCCTGGAACATTCCCACCTACTCCACTATTTATATTCTGTATGCCTTTATATAGTGCCACATGCCATATAGAACAAACTTCCCAGTATGTTTGGGTTTTTTTCCTGTGGGTTCCCTTTTCAGTCCTGTATCTGGGATATCTCTTGTGTTTCAAGAGATCAGAGCAAGGTTACTGGAGAATGCAATACAAATCTAATTGACTGAGAGTCTCAACTGCTTTAGCCTAACAGCGGCTAAGAATAACATCAATACCAGACACTCCTTTGCTTCTGTGAAACAACATCAAGCCCTAGAGACGTGGTACAGGGAAAAGGCAACCCTAAACAACCCAAGATTTGGTCACACAGCTTTGGTTTTTTTCCTCTCTTTCCTTTGCCAGAAAACTAATCCACAGAGCTCACCCAGGGTTAACCTAACACCATGTGAAACCCATGTAAAGACCCACTGGAATGACAAGGGCATCTAATCTGGGTAAGGTACCTGCTGCTTCCAGTGCCCCAGCAACTGACATGGACATAGCCAGCAGAGAGATTAGGGACATAACCCCTGTCATCACCACAACCCAGTCCCATTTTGCCCAGAGGAAACCCTACTGTCCGGTCACAGTGATGTGGTAAGTCATAGCTTCCTCTCTGCCCAGAACAGGCAGCAGTTGGAAGCTGATCTGCAGGTGAGAAACCAAATAGCATCTTCTTTAGGAAGGCCTGGCCTCGCTTGAACCCAGGTAGAGATCACTGATAAATCTTTAACAGCAAGATGCTTTACAGCCCCCACTGCAGGGTGGGGATGCTCCTCATGCCTTGACAGCCAGCTACCTAATTAGTGGGGCTTGAGAGCTGGCAAGACAGCAGACCCCACTTCCTGTTGGAACAGGAAAAGGGTCATGAAGTGAAAAAATAAATAAATCCACAATTGTCCAAAAATTGTGTGTACACAATTGTGCTTTCTTCCTCTTCTCACCAAGGAGAGGCAGTTCACACATTGTGAGAAAAAACCCACCCACCAAACAAAAGAAACGAACCCTACATGCTGGGAGAGGACTGAAGGCTGCCACACAAACTCATACTGTTCCTCTAGCACTGCCCTCCTGGCAGTACATTTTTCTTATGTAACTAAGAATTAAATCAGTCCAGCTGCTGCAAAGACAATACCAGGCTTTCTGATGGTAAGGAAAGCTGTCCAAGGCACAGTGATGACTCCTGGTGACTGAGGTACCTTCTGTGTAAAAATGAGTTTAATGTGGGACAGGAAAACAACCTCCAAAACCTGTTACAGAAACATCTTGTTACACCCAAACTGTCTCTAAAATTCTACAGCTGAAGACAAAACCAGTGACATCCAGGTGTTTTTACCTGCTCTCCCTGCTGCTCTCCCTGCCTTTCCAGGGTCAGGTCAACTTTCATTTTAGAAGAAAAAAAAATACTAACCTTAATTTGCCATAATTAACACTAGTTTGCTTAGAAAATCGCTAATGAAATTACAAGTGGAAAAAAAAGCAGTTAAATAGTCTGCTCATTTTTCATTTTAAAAGGAAAAAAGGAACAGTGTTAATTCAAGTGTTCCAGTTGCTGCACATTCATACTGGCTGGTGATCCACACAGGCACGTGTACCCCATTCTACATTTCTATACACAATAGCTACCAATAGACAGTAAAATCTAATGTGAGTAGAGATGTAGTTCTGTCTTTGAAAATGAAGTTGTTATTATTGCTGTTATTTAATCTTGTGGGTCTTTAAACAGATGTACGTTACCTGATGAAGTGCTCCTGCTGGTAGAATAATAGCATCACCAAGAAACTGAATAACCGTGCAGGTTTTCACTCCGTATTCTTCCAGAAGTCTTTGGCGAAGTTTTTTGTTCACATACCAACTCTGATCACGGATTGGATCATGCTCTGGTAAAACTTCCAAGCCTTGCTCTTTTGCGATCTGTAAGTACAGAAAAATCCCACATCGCTTGGAAAAGAAGCTGAACCTTTTCCTGAGAAGTTGTAAGCACACCTAACTTACAAAGCAACACTACTGTGTTCCTGTTAGCCAAAGGAGAACTTTAGTTCAGGACTCAACAGAACCTCCAAGAAACTGAGAGCTCTCACTGAACTGAAGACTTGTGAAGAACTCCCACTCCAAAATGCAGAGCTTTAAAGAACATGGCAGAATAATTCATTAATAAGCAATGCATTCTCTGCGTGACTTCTTTCATCATGAAAATAAAATCTGACCCCAAGAGTTCCTACAATGCCAATTCCTCAAGCTTACAAGCTTCGGTTGTGACACAGACACCCAACACCACAACTTCAGCTCAGGAAAACTGCAGCAGATTAAACAAGGGGTCATATGGTCCTGGGCAACCTGCTCGAGGTGATGCTGCTTGAGCACGGGGCAGGACAAAAGGCCCTGAAAGAGGTCTCTTTCCCATCTCTCTCACTCTGTGCTAAGTTATTTTCCTACCATCCCCCATCAAGGAATTCAGAAAAATGATGGACAGAAAAAAAAAAGATACTTCCTGACAGCAACAGACTAACTGCAACAAGCATTTCTCACCAAGGGAACCACAGGGGAATAAATAATACCCTTAATCAACCAACAATTAATCATAGTGACTAAAGAAAAAAGCAACTAAAGACAAAACCCACATATTCAAGCCACCTGTGATTACTTAGGAGACAATTACATCACTAGAACCATATAGCTTTATTCATATTGATATAAATACTTAATTATGTGATGCAGAGCTTGAAACTGCTCTTACGCACGATCTTCTTTCTTCTGTACTAATGAGATACTGAGATTTTCTCTCTTATCAGCCAAAGTAGTCCCAAGGTCTAGTCATCAATTAGTCTCCAATTCAGTATTTCAAAAATACCACCACATCAAAAATACAAGGTGGCACACAATTCATTTTGGATACCATGGCAAGCTGTGGCTGCAAAGGACAATCTTTAGTACGTAGCATCCTAAGTGCTTCTGTTTTAAACCTGCTGCTCCAGGACTTTCACAACATCCCTTCATTGTTTCGAAAGAAAAAACGCTGAGGAACAGTCATTGAAAACCTTACATTCATGTTTTTATTCACAACTCTCTTCTCCAAGCTGAAAAGCCACCATCTACTTATGAATGACCATGATATATAAATACCATAGAATTAGCTGTATTTTATTTACTAATGCTCATTTTTCCCCACAGTTCAGCTTACCAAAAAGCAATGTTTGAGTCACGGAAAGACAGCTGCCCTGGGACTCAAACACTGCCTTACTGTCCAAGAGAATCTTCACTGCTCAATTTCTTAAGTCTCTTCCTGCCTGCAACAGAGACCTTGGCTTCCAGCCTGTTTACAGATCCCTTTGGTTCAGCCAGTTAAAACTCAGCTAATTTTTTTCCCCACAGCAGAAGACAGTGAGGACAAGAAGTCTTTCCCCAAGCAACCACATTAGTGATATTTTGGTATTTCTATGTCACCTATTAAGAGCACCCTCTAGAACATGAAAGCACACTAAAGACAGGGCACAAAACTACTTTCAAGGTGGTATCTCTAAATTTAACACCATTGATGACTATCAAAAATGTCAGCATCTGATAATGTAAGAATGGATCAGTGACAGAAAGACATTATCCTGCAAGCTATCCTTTGTATCAGAGAAGGACAATAACAGATCTCCACGCCCTCCTGAGCTGTCAAGAGTTTGCAAGCTACCTGTAATCCTTAGGGAGCAAATACATACCATGTTACATACTTTATTTGCTGACAATGTAGCAGGTCAATTATAATTTCCTACAAAGGAAATAGTAATTTCCCTTCCCTAGGCATAGAAGTGGGTCTTTTTGCCACTCCCCTTTGATTTACCAGTTAAATACATAATATTTATGAAGTATCTATTATAAATCTAACCTTTTGCAGAAACTCCCTTATCTTGTCAGCATCTTTGCCAGCATAAATGTGCCACAAAGCACCAGGTAATTCACTTGAGTCTTTCAACCGCTTCCTTAAAAGGTCATCCAAATCTTCCTCTTCAAACTTCTTCAAAACTCCTAAGATTCAACAAAAATACTTTTTAGAAGTGAGACAGCAGAAAAACTTAAAACTAAACACCTTCTTTTTGAATGTCCTGTGTGAGACTGAGCAGATAGAAGTTTGCTGAATACAACAGACGGCCTCAGGTGATCCTTCTGTTTGGTGTAACTAGTTACTACAACGTGAATGCCATACGTACCTTGAAATCAATGTTTGATTTTTAAACTTTCTTTACATTTCTTGCATTTGATAGAGTGCATTCTCCTAACCTGAAATAAAGCAGCAAGGCTGGCTTGTTTTGTGCACGAAAAACGAGAAGATGAAAAAGGTGTTTTGCTGCAGTCAGCACAAGCAGTGTTCTGCGTGCTGTTCTGCAACAGCTACTCAGGAAGGGAGAGCTCTCCCAACGCTCAAGCGCTGCTGCTATTAACCCAGTGCATATGGAAGTGAAAAAACAAATGAAAGACAGCAAACCTTGCTGCAGCTCAGTTAGTCACACCCAAAATCTACATTTGCTGATTATAGAGTAAAAAGGACAAAAGAGTAAGGGGAAAGAAACTATTTCAGTGATTTAAAGACTGTTTCACATAAGCCATAAACTTCATACAGACGACTAACATACACCAATTTAAGCTCTCCAGTGCTGAAAAATTACATTACAGTCCAAATTCAGTAGAGCAAACACAGTGCATCCAGAGGGAGCAGAACAAACAAAAGGTTTGGCAAATACATCATCCTGACATAACTGTTAGAACTGCCCCAGCTTCCAGAGAAAATCCTTCTTCCTGCTCTCTCATTAGCTCTGCCAGCCCCAGCACAGGAATGGTACATCAATTATAGGTAATGGCCAAAAGAGTGAAGAGAGTCTGATATACCATTTCATAATTCAGGAACTGCAGTGTATTTTAAGCAGAATTAATGTGTATGTAAATACTTAAAACAAGGAATCTCCCAGTTTTAAGCAAGTACTTATGGATATCTTTCATTCACTTCACAACAGCAACAATTTTTAAAGTGACAAATCATTCACTCCATCTCCACCTCTGCCAATGAGCTTCCCCTTACCTGATTTGGAAAGCACTCCATTTCCTTTTGCTATGCCAACATAAACGAGGATGTTCACGACATCAGAAACTTCAATATGGAGATTTGTGGTTCCTATATCATGGTCTTTAGTAGCAGCCACACCTACGTTACAAGATCAAATTAAGGTTTGTTAAGAGGTGAAAACACACACGCTGAAGTCAAAAGGACATTTGAGAACACTGAGCCTTGCAGCAATATTACATGAAATTATACAGCTCTTCAGACCTGTGCCTTGGTCACTACTGTTAATACATTTATTTCAAAGGACACCTGGAGAACTTTTTAGTAGCTGAAAAAGGTGTGAGGGAAACCTTTTCTAAACAGGTTTTTGAGTGTGCAGCATGCAATACAAACACAAATTATAAGAAATATGCTGACATTTATTTATGACCAGAACTATAAACACAGTAATATTTCACCAAGTATTTTATCATACAGCATTGTTGAAGCGATGAGTTGTCTTTGTGTAAAAATAGATAACCATTTAAGTGTTTTACAAGACTGTAACAGCCCCAAGAAAATACAGGAAGAAATGCAGAAGCCCATTAACTCTGATGCCTGAGCTGCATGTGCTGCTAATATGCAAGTCAGTCAAGTATTTCTCCAACATTCAGTGAACAATTATCTTCCGAGCAAGCTCAACTTTCTATGAAGCATTATAACATGTGATACTCCACACTTCCAAGGGAAGAGGGAACTGCTGCACTTCCAGGGCATACTCACCATATGCGCTGCATAGTCTGGGTCCCAAATCTGGACGGACAAAAAACCCTGGCAGATGAGAAGCCAAGTTTAATTTGCCTTCTGGACTACAATATTCAGGCAAGGGTAAACTTTTTAGTAAGTCCTCATATCTGGAGGAGAAAAAGAAGAATGTAACTGAAGTTCTGTCATTACACGGAGAGAAAAAAAACCTAACAAACCCACAACATGGAGATTGACTTAAGCCTATCTAATATTAAACTCAAATACCTTGCTGGCATCATAGCCTTGAAATCTTCACCGGAAGGCCAATCTTTCAGCTTCAGTAGAGCTGTTTCCCCATTTTTTATTTTCTGCCGTTCTGCAAGTAACACAGAAATTACTGAAAATTAATACACTCTGGGTGCTTTACTTCATTCAATTAAAATACACAACTCTTAATATATATTGTCTACAAAGCTTTCATCTATAAACCAGGAGGTAACTAATTTTGAGACTCAGTATGATACAAATCAAACTCAACTAACTGAGGAACAATGACATTTGTTTGGTTTCTTAGTCAGACCTAACTAGCGTATTAGTGCATCTTCAATTCTGCAAAGGTACAAAAACACAAGTTTCCCTCACGTTCTCTAGAAACAGATTACCTAGAGCTTTCTTTAAATTAAGGTCCCTTCAAAGACTCAGGATCCATACAAAATATCTTTAACCACAGTTTCTAACACTGCCCGTACTCAGAATCATAGAACATTTGAAGTAACGTACTTGAAACGTCTTCAAAACCATCCCAGAACTCCTTGACATTAGTGTTTGAAATAATACTGTCTTTGCAATTCAAGATATCAGCTTGCTGATTTCCAAAATCTAGACTGATTGACTCAGCTTTCCACAGGCTGAAGTTCATTTTCTTATGCATGCCGGACACCAAAACAGGCTGTAAAAAATAAAATAAAATATAATAAACAAAACAACTTTTCCTTTTGCAAGTCAACACCTCCTTCAATTAAACTGGAGTAGTACAAATGCATCTGAAACACACACATTGGTCCTGCTGAGCTGGTAAAACTTTCTCCAACAGCAACCACACCCAAGATGTCATACACACAATTTTTTTTAAATTTGATTCTCTGTAATTTCTAATTTAGTATTAGCAGTTAACTAGAGTTTAAACTACAAAAGGTTTGTATGTGGGCAAGCTTTTGCTCACTGCTAACAATACATTTTCAAACCCAGAGTTGGGCAAATTTGTCCTTTTACACAAACTCCCCCAGAGTTCATACTGAGGTCACTTTGCAGACCAAATGGCTCAATACTTACCCTTCCTTGTTTCCAGCACTCTTTGAAGAGCTTCCAGTTGTTGTTGTTTTTATGGTCTCTGAGCCACAACACATGCTTATCACAGATCCACGAATACTGAATGTCACTGTACCGTTTACTGCAGTCATCCTGAATACATTTTTTATCATCCTTTGGCTCGTCTTTTATTTCTGATTTTACATTTATCTTTGGTGCTCTGTTTGGTGGAATCTTGTTTTCTACTACCGAAGCAATTATGTCATCAAGAATGTTTGGCATAGTCCTTCCACTCTTGCCACTCTATTAGGAAACAAACAAATGTATGCTTAAAACAGTGTAAAAATGAATGAAGTTAATGCAATTCCTTTTGCAGCAGTTATCTACTTAGTCTGTAGAAAGCTGCATGTGTTCTTACACAGAAGTTCGAGGTATACAGTTGTTACAAAACTCAATATATCGGAATCTTCCTTTATTTTGTCAGGTTAAGGCTTTATCTAGCTTCACGGACATTGTCTTCATAGCATGTACCAATTATCACTATACATGTATATCAATAAAATGTTAAGGCAAATGCGCGCACATAACTTTTTGAGTATTTAAAGCAATACAGTTATCGGACTGGTTTAATCCAATGTACCAAAACAAATTCTCATCATCGTTCTGTCAAATCCTGCTATAAAAGCTACGTGTCTTATCCAGACTTACTGCTGTTCCTGTAGAGTACACTGGAGCAAAAGCAATACCAGCATCTGTAGACCCCAGACGCAGTTTGCCTGCCGTTGTAGTCAGTAAATCTCGTAAAGTTGAGCCCTGCTCGTTGTTCTGGGACGGAGGAGGGGAGCTTTTACAGTTCTGGGACTCCGAATTATCCTGGTCTTTCTCTTCTTTTGAATGTTTTCCAGAAGGACATTCTTTGTTCTCTAAAAATAAAAACAACCACCACATTTTTACAGTCGTATCGCAATGCGGACACGGGAACCGCACCAGCATCCTGCATTTTATAGTGGTGGTGATATGCTGTAGCACTAGCACTTTATTCACCTGAAAACACACCAGAGGATGAACTAGATCCTTCAAAATGCAGTCAAACAGTGTGCCCGTGAAAAGGCCTTCCTCAGCATACCTCAGGCACGCAGCTGAGGGAGTACCTGTCACAAGTGAGAGATGCTGTAGGCGGAAATACTGCCACATCACACGTGCATTCCACCGGTGGCTCTTCTGGTAACAGATTCTGATGCCACCAGGAGAAGGCATTGCAGCTTCAAGATTAAAATTAAGGGGGGGGGGAAACCATGGTATTTTCTTTTCATTGAAGAGAACAATTGTGTGAATTTTTTCTAATTAAATGATGGTGTCCCCAACAGTCACAGCTATGGTCTGACAATTTCAAGCATTTACCTTTCTTTTCTTCTCTGGCTTTCTGCTCTGCAAGATCAGCTAACCAATGCAGCGGTGACTGGGATTCAGGCGGTGTTAACTTGCTGTCTGTGCTTACATCACTCCTTGGACTGGTATTACCATTCGTCTCAGACTTTTGAGGGGTATTCTGCTGTTGAGACTCGGGCATGCACAGAGAAATTTTATTGCTGTGGTTAAGGACATTCTGCAAAACCTGTAAAGAACAAATCGATTTTTAATGACACAACTTCGCTTTCATGTATTTCAAGGACAAGGCTAATGTATAACCACCGTCTATCCAAATTAAAATGCAACTGGTACTTTTCAAACGTAAAAATCCACAGGAATCAGGACACCTGAACAAACTGCAAAGCATGCACACATTTTAAACTCACCTGAGACACACCGTTCATTGCAGGGAGCTTGCCAGCTTGTGTGCTCTGCTTGCTGGTACACTGACAATGGGATTTAATTTCAAATTTTTCTCTAATACTGTGCATAGCATCTAGGAGATCTGTCAAAACTGAAAGACAATTAAGAAAATCATCATCAGCCCCTCAGTCATTTTGTGACACGCTTTACAACACACGCACTGTGATGCTAAAATGCTATCTCCAAACCTATTTAATACTTTAACTATTAAAAAAGCTAAATTTAACACTGAAAGATACTATTAAAAGACTGTCCACTCAACCTTAAAGCTTGTGCAGAAAGAGACGAGTTACTTAATTAAATAACTGCCCACTACTCTTCTCAAGAACCGAACTTTCACTCTGAATTCCCACTGCATGGCACACACCAAGCAAGCCAGTCACTCATTATCTAGTCCTCACTGTCCAACGGGTGCATCGCTGCTTCATTTAATAAAACCGTCAAACTTCAGACTGGAGTGAGCTGAGTCTTGACAGAAAAATTACTGTGTGATCATGTCATGTAAGGCTATTTGGTAATGGGTACGCACAGAAAAAGAAAACTGGTGTTATGTAGGCAGTCTTCACTGTGCTGTTTCCAGATGAGTGGTTCACTTCACAATTTAAAATTAAAACCAGTTTCAGTCTGGAACCTGTTCTGGGGAATGTCACAATTTGAATTTATTATGGAATCCAACCAGCTTTCATTTCTACCTGAACTAACATGCAACAACCCATAAAAGAATGACTGGGTCTGTATTTCCAGCTTAAAATAACCTGGGAATTTACCTAGTAAGTTTGAGGGCACATTAGAGTTTTCTGTTTCCTGCTCTGTATCAGTGCTGCCAGAGATCACAAGTAAAGTTGTGCTAACAACCACCACCACCACCACACCTAACTGCACTTCTTCATAAAATTTTCTTGGTTGTAAGAAAAATTCTGAATTTAGCTGGATTTAGGATTACTGCTTAGCTTTTAATTTATTGTTTCTTCACTGCATTTTGCTTTAAGATGCTCCATCAGGTGTCCAATGAAAACAACACATCAATCTTTTGGTTTTGTTGTTTTGGGGTTTTTTTGGGGTGGGAGGGAGGGGTGGGGGGTGTCAATGGGACAGAAGACAGTGGAAAATCCCCCAAAATATGTTGCCACATAATGCTCCTCAGCAGTACCATTCTAAGATTTTCTTTTAACAGCTAACGTCAGACTGATTAAGTAGATCCTGTTTCCTTCTGCTCTGAAAAGGTACAAAACAGTCACAACAAAGTAGCCTGAATTTCCTAACTGGCTGTCCCCAAAACCCCTTCAGACATCTGTCAGCATACTCTTTCTCTTGTCATCATCTGTGCCCCTTGCTGTTAACTGAACCACCTGCCTTCCCATGATGATCTGACACAATTCACTGGTTTTTAAATGGAAAATGAGAAGTTTGCAGGGGGTCTTACCAGAGCCTGGAATAATCTGTGTTGGCATCAGGTGTTTGTGATCATGAGGCTGTCCCTTCACACACTTCATCCAGGCATATAACTCCTTATCTGAAAAACAGCATTGCCAACTGTTTTACTTGGCTTACAGTGGTACACAGGCAGAGCTAACTACCATTTTTCAGATTTGCTTTGGTTTGAAATTTAAGTCTTCTGTCCTGGTACTGCGTGACAAAGACTTGCCATACAACTGCTTTTCACAATAAGGAAAAGAAGACGACATTTTAGCAATACAGAAATCTGGAATATCAGGATCTATAACAAAGAGCATTGCCAGTAACCTCAAAGTCTCAAGGTATATTCCCTTTATTACATTTAGCAAGTTGCCAACGTAGCATAAGCCAAAATCCTTTACAGTTGCTATAGAGGCTGTGAGACTCCCTTGATGACTTCTAACTTGGAGAAGAGACACAATTAGGCTGTGACTGCATGGTTAAATCCATTTGAGGCAATCCAAAAGTGGCTGTCTTTGACCAGAGAGGGCCAAACGAGCCAAAAATAAGAACTTTTAAGCGAATCAGTTCTCTGATTTGGCTACTGTGCAGCTGCACCCATTTTACTGGTGGCACAAAGGAAAGGGAAGTTGCATCATGGTTTTATGTCAGATTAAAGCAACCACGAAACCATAATTCTGTACGTACTGGTTGAAAATCCATTTGTGGCAGCAGAGAGTGCCTAACTAGTAGGAGAGACAGGCTTTCTATAAAATTTCAGCAAGATGGTCCTTGCCAGAAAAACATGCAGTGTAAAAGCAAGACAGAGGAAGAACGAGACTGAGAAATGTCTGGCCAAGCAACTGGTCACCAAACTGCTATGTGATTTTGGGCAAAAACAGGAATGCAATTTCTCTCCCAGTCTTGTATCCTATCCACTGAACTGCTAGTTTTAAGAGACTCTTCAGACCTTTTTACTAGCTTGCTCAGCTCTAGCAATGTAAACTAAGAAATACACTGTCAGAAGTATGTGGCACATTTAAAGCATTATTTTCTTACCCTGTATTAGACAGGCAAAGTACCAAATTCTTTCAGATAAGTATTAGATTTGTTAGCTATTTCATAGCTTTTGTAACTTGTGAAGCACTGAAACACGTAAGGGGTCACAAACATAAATCAAATCAAAAATCCCCTGAACGTGTTTTATCATTGAAATGCCATAACATGACATTCCACTTGATGGTGCCATGAACTGTCTGAAGGAAACAACGGATTCACATTCATTCCTTCATTCACACAGTGAAGCAATGACAGAAGTCATTGATAAGTATCTGAATAAGGAACATTTAAACCTCTACCATTGCTGCTGAAGCAGGGCGAAATCAGTGTATTCTCCCTTACGTTTGGCAACTGTAAAAACAACTGCCAAATCCAGGAAAAATGGTGTAATAAAAAGTGCTGTTATATGGAGATGGGTTGGTGGTTCTGAAATCTGGAAGAAAGTGCCAAAGGAGAGACATAGTTCACCTGAATCCTACAGCATCATCAGAAATGAAGCTGCAGAAAGGGAGGCTATCATACTGCTGCTTTTGCACGTAACGTTGTGACGAACAGCAAGGAGAAAGTCTACCCTGCTGCAAGACTGAAAAGAAGCATGCTTCTGTATGCTGCTTTTTTAAGCTTTGAAGACGTTTTACCCAAATTTTCCTGGCTGGTAAACAGGCAGGCTATAAAAAGCTTCTGACTGTGTATTCCCACCAGGGTAAATAATGTTCGGCGTAGATCCCAAGCCACGTCAGACGGATGGGACGCACGCAAATGCGCGCACACAAACTTCAGCCAGTTCAGAACTACTGAAGCAGCCTCCAACATCCGAGCATTAACAACTGCGTTGGAAAATACCGACATCAGGTCCCTAGAAACTTCAAGACTTTGATGAAAGTCTCTGGGAACGTCCTTTAACTGCAGCGTAGGCAGCCTCTCACTTCAAGTCAATGACAAAGCTGAGGAGTCTCTCCCTTTATCAAAGACATGTCACCCAACAGTTAAACTTGCTTTTAACTAACATCTCACATCTGTAACACTACGCTGCTATGACAAACATGGAAATGCTTTTCAGAAGGGCATTACACTTGAAGCAGTTCCTGGCGCAGCGTGTGACCGCAGGCCTGTGCCAGGGCACAATGCCTGCCCCCGGGGAAGGCAGTCCTGTCCGACAGGCAGCCCGAGCTCTGAATGAGCAGCTCAACCTGCCCTGCCATTCCTCCTTCCATCTCAACCAGGGCGGGTCACTCAGAAACCACAGCTTTCCAAGTCAGTCCTGTTACACTCCACTCCAGACTAATCCAGGCATCTCCACTGAAGCACAGGAATTAGATTAAACCCAGTATGCGTGTAAGGTGCTGGACTGGGGAACCTCCAGTACACTAATTTTAAATGGTTTTTAAGTATTTTCCTCCATCTCTTTGTTATATTAAAAAAGTAGGCTGCTAAAGTCAATACGACAAACCATGTACTTCTGAAGGGTGGACTCCAGAAAGCACTCCAGTCAGGGTGGGTGTTAACAGCAATGAGTTACCATAAAACACAGAGGGGTAAGGGAGCATCGGTCTCACAGCTCAAGAACAAGATTTATCCCAGAACAGTAACAGAATAACAGATAATAAAATAATCATCACAGAACGATTCTATGATTTAACCCTGAGGGGCAAGGCACACACAATCCAAGACAATCCACATTAAAAGACTGAAAGGTGGACAAAGACCTGAAAGAGCCACCACAGCCGTTGCATTCTGAATGACCGATTCTACACCCACCCAAAAAAGGAGGCAAAAATTGTCTAAGAGGAACCAAAACACACAAGCATTATTTAACACGTTACAGAAAGGCAGTTACGCTAGTGGATCTACAAGTGAGAGTAAGCAGCCTACACAATACTCTAGTTCATAAAGAACTAACCTCTAGAACTTTTTCTTTCCTTTGCCTTGTAACAATCTAGGCAGACCACAAATCCACATTTTTGGCAGACCCAGTGAATGTTAAATAATGTGGCTTCACACGCATCACACATCTCACGGACTCCTCTCACTGCTCTCTTCCATGCAATTTTGGCTGAAATACAAAATAAGCAGAATAAAAGGGCTGAAGTTTAAATGCAAAGCACAGAATGAATAGTCTTTAGAGATGAAGCATTCATAATTTTCCCCTCAGACGTGAATGGGTGTGAGAGGAGGAAAGTGATCCTTCAGAAACAGACCATCCACCTCTACACTCCCTTAGTTACATTACACAGCATCCCCATCAACACTACTGTCAATACACTATAAAGAAATTAAAGCATCCAAAAAAACACAGACTGAGGTAATGCAGAACGAATATTCCTGCTCAACACAAGTGGGATGCAAGTATGATGAACTTCTTTAACATATACTTTTAACCCCACGCAATGAAGAGAGCTGGATTTTTCACCTGTCTGCCTATGGGACATGTTTAATCGCAGGGGCAGCCAAACTGGTGACTTGGACAGTTAAAGTTGGCAGGAGGGGGGAGGGAAGAGATGCATGTCCTGGAGCTAGTACTTCTGCTTTCTGCCCCACCTCCTCCTCATATTGACTGGAATCAGAGGAGCCACCAGCCTGTTTCCAGCCTGTGCCCATCTGCCACGGGCCAGAAGGATGGACTAACTGTGGCTTTGGCGGGGAGGAGACACTGTGAGTACGTGCTCTGCAGGGCCCACGCTGCCACCTCATTCTCCTTTGTTTTGGGAAGGAGACACGTCAGAAACACAACGTCAGTTGGCAGGAGTCAGTACCTGGCTCACTGCAGGCCTTGGCTTGGAGCTGGCTGCTCTGGCTGGAGAGCTGGAGGCCAAGCTGGTAACCGAGGCTGCTCCAATTCCAACAAAGCCCGGACCAGGCCCTGGCCCAGCGCAGCGGCCAGAGCAGGGAGGGGGAATGGGCTGGTCCACTGAGGAAGGTCCCTGCCCCTTCCCGACATACTCTTACAGAACAGCTTTGGAAAATCCAACACGACAGTCCAGTGAAGTTTGTTACTTGAGAGGAAGCAACGCGATCGTGACGAACTGCAGAACACTCGAAGAACGTTTGAGATGCGCTTACCGTCTTTTTTCACCCAGGACATGGCTGTTTTCTCAGATGTTACTAACTGACAAAATTTATCTCCTATGATATCTAGAATGTATTTAGATGTTTCTAGGTCCAGTTCATCGTCTTCGTAGTTTTCATGCGTCCATAAGCTCAGTGCTTCGTCGTCGTACTGATCAGGAGACGAGAAGCCATCTATCCTAACCACTCCATTCTTACTGAAAGACAGCCTAAAGTCAAAGACAGGTAGTTTAACTGCACGTGTCAAACATTCTGTGACTTACAGTTTACTTGCTAATTGACCTTACTGCTTATGTCTTACAATTAAGTTTTCTTTACCTTCTTTAGCACCCTGACAGCATTTTTATTTAAAAAAAAAATCCTACTGCCAAGTATGTTTTTAAAATTAATAATAAGGAAGCGCGAAAACCAGACCTAACTTTTTAGGCACTTTTTGCATTCAGTTTACTCATCGCTCTCTATCTCTAACATTTATTACTGCTTTAAAATTGCAGACTGGAAAATTCTCTCCCCCTCCAAGTTTGGTTCCATCTATTCCTCATCTTTAGTTTTTTGAAGTGTCTGTGACATCAATCAACTCGGTCGGATTCATGTTTTATATATTTTTCTAGCCTATTGCTCTCTACTCAGAAAACAGGAGTTCCAACACTATATAAATGTCTTTCTAGGCAGAACAAATCACTAGCACAAGATAATAGGGGTTTTTTATCCGCTTATTTCTGACCTTTAAAGTAACTAAAGGTTTTTCTGTTATCCTACTCAATGCCATACCACTAACTCTGGCTATATTTAGCCTATTTTAAAGCAGTAATAAGTAATTACTCCATCTTGCATAATACAGGATAATTCATCATACATATGTGATTATTGTAACACTTAAGGAATTTTACAGCCATGCCAGGTAAAGTCCTGAATTCAGAACTAGGTATCAAAAATTGTATTTTGATATGTATTTAATGAACAAGAAGAAATGAATTCTCAGTTACAATGACTTCCAACAGTAGTGCAAACTCTGTTTAAAATCCAAGCCCTACTATCTAAACAGAACGAAAATAATTAAACCGCTGTAAAGTTTACCATAAACATTGAATTTTTTAAATTCCATAGCTGTGTTTCAAAATGTTGGCAGAACTTTATCACTGATGTTTTTTCCTTTATGCAGGAAAGAACCCAAAACTCCGATGCTGCCACATGAGGAAGCAAATTTCTTACACAGAAGGTATTCAGAGTCCAACGTTGGAATGATTCCTGTAGTACTACCAAATCTTCTAACTAAAGCTTCATTATGAGAAAAATTAAACTCGATCTAGGGAACAACTTCCCATCTAAGACAAGTTGGATACACATCGGCAACAAAGTCCACACGCAAATTAAGGCCCTTTTGTTCTGTCTCAATAGCTGGGCTGCCTGCACCACGTACATCCTGCATCCTAGGAAATCATCTTCTTAACTTTCGAGTTTCCCTGATCGGCATTAATTATGAAAAAAAGGAGGTCAGTCACAACGCCTCTGTCCTCAGAAAACTCCCAGAAAACCTTGAGCAGCATTCCCACCATATACTGGCATAAGAACAATGATGAGGAAGTGCAACTCTGCGGTTGTACAGCTTGTCCAGAATAACTGAAGCTTGTCTTTCAAAAATCCCACTTCAAATGTCAGACACCTGTGTAATGGTGATGTGCTCTGATTTTCTGCTTGCCTAAGGTACGACGGGCAGCTGTTCTGATGTCTTTGCTATAAAGCTTTAAACAGCCATTAAGCCAATCCACAAAGAAATACAAATGTAAATACTGTTAAATTAGCGTCTTTTAACAGGCAGACTGACTGAGCCAGAAAAATCAGACAAGCTTTCAAGTATGCAAGTCCTTTGTCAGTACAATTTTTCAAGTTAAAGCACCACACTATCAGGAAAATAGTTGTACTTACCGCCGAAAATAGTAAAACCTACAAAATACCGGTGAGTGAGTTGGTTCTTCTCCTTTCTTACTTCTTATTAACCTACATTCTCTGCATTTCTGTAAATTTGGTCCTATTTCAGAGCAAGAATCATCCTGCAAAAAGGACTCTCCTGTTTGCTTCAGCTTCTTTACTTTGCGCCAGTCTTTTAGCACCGAGCGAGGTATACCAGCTGCAAAAGGAAGGAGAGTTTCAGGTGAAGCACTGGCAGCCCTTCTTTGCAGAACTCAGATTAGTCAGCGTTCAACGTTTTTGAAAGTCTGTTACCTGCATAACATATTTCATTATTACTTCTGCATGTTTGCCTGTCAGCACTGCAGTTTACAAAGCAGAGCTACCAGTTCGACTTACACAGGCAGGAGCACAGGGATACCGGGAATACTCAGGACACTGTATTTTCTCTTATATTAGGTGTATCATTCACCAAATACTCCACTGAAATCATCTTCAGAATCTCACTCTTACAAAACAAAGAATTACAGTAACGCAAGAAAGGCTGGAATTCCGTTTCAAGTGAAGCTGCATGCCAAAAAGGCACGCTTAATGCACAAAAGCAGAGATTAAAGAAATAAAAAAATCCCACTTCAAGATTTCTTTTTGCTGAAGGTTATAGATAGGATTACAGAAGAGCAGCTCTATTCACACGTAACTCATCCGGATTTCATGGAAAGTATCTGGCGTAAGGAAGAACAGAATCCATCTATTCTCTGTCAGGTTTGCTGGCTTTGCGAGGCTCAGCGGCACGATTTTATCTTTGATATGAAAGCCAGCAGATCTGACACAGCAACGCAAGGAGCAAATCTACTGAGTAATACGTGCAGTTGTCACATACACGTTTTGAAACTGAACCCTGTTTTTATTTAACCAGGCTTTCATTTTAACGACTTTTAAGAGCGGCACTAGTTCTATCGGCAGATAGACACAAGTATCTGTCATTTCATCTACCACTACTCCTCAAAGTTCATGCCCTGTAAACAGGGATCTGGTGTAAGGATGATAGTGAGGTCAGGGTGCTAACTTTGGACTTGGTACCTGGGTTCAGATCTGTATTTTGCCAGAGATAAACTGCGCAAACTTTCCAAGCGACGGACTGCCTGTGCCTCAGTTCACGGCCTACAAAATATTCTCCTTGGATGAGCTGGGAGTACAAGGTAACTAAGATTAAAACTTGAGTAGAAAAGGCCACAGCACAGGTCTGCTAGCCTAAAACAAGGTTTTCTGCCTTGGAACCAGAGAGCTTGGGTGTCACCTGGGAGCTGCTAGACTTCTGGCTCTGTGGGCAAGAACCTGGAAGACCTCCAACGCTGCAGGACTAGACAATGCCCTGCTCTGCACGAGGAGGCCTTGCAGCCTGGAGCTCTTGAGCGCTCTGGCCTGCACACAGGCTCCTGGGGCTTTCCAAAACACCGCTGGGACAAAGCAGCTTTTGACCCTGGCAGTATCCAGTTATCACCCACGTTGTGCAATTGCCACAGAGCCCAGCCAGCCATCCCACAGGGACCTGTTCTTTCCTGAAAACCCCTCAAGGTTGACTAGGTTTTTCTCTAAATCCTGGTGGAAGGCCCTTTTCGCAAGAAAACGTCTGAGCAGCTCTCCCTCAGAAATCAGAGCAAAGCTCCCCCCAGATAAGCTGACGAGCACATCAGAAACAAGCACTCCTCTATTTAAGGGGTCACACAGGCCAAATGGACAGGAAGACTCTAGGTCTATTAAGAGGGACAGCCCCAACCTGTTAACGGGCAGGACGCAAGCCGTGCAACTCACAACGGCCCATAAACAACCACCCCTTCCCATTTCCCACCCTAAGTTCCACAACAGAGTTCAGTACTGTAGTAACATCTATCACTTCTATGCTCAGGTGCCGCTAGCCGAAGCAAGGAGGCAGTGCCTTCCCTTAACCTGGGTAAGCAATCCTCCTACAATAAACCCACAAAACATCTTTTGCAACAATACAAAGGTCGTGAAGACCTCACACGTTACATGTATATATTTGCAGTTTAAGAAGTGAAACCAGGAAAGACTTTATGGGCATGCTCTCCTTGATCTTTCCTTCAGCTGGAAGGAAAAAAAAAACCAAACCCAACAAACCCCAAAAAGTAATACTACTATCACTGGAGCCAAGCCAGAACACCTCAGACAGAGCGCGACAGTGCCGGCACCCAGGACACCTTAGGGATCAAGTACTCTCAGATACCACAAGAGTAACTTTACACACTGGGCAGTGAAAAGGCAGAGACTGTAACTATGGGGAGCAGTACTCATTTTCTTATTACCTATACTTGAAAATTCTTGCAAAAAGTTAATTCCACGTAGACTCTCTCATACTGAACCAGACCAAAGACAAAAGAATAGTCCTCGGAGAAGAATAAGCTGCGATAAAATTTAGGTAATTTCTTAAACAAAATTCCTCACGTTGGCAGACCAGTTTCTCTTTCTGGATAAATCTAGTTACAAACTGCTATCTGCTACAGTATTACATTTCAATTGAAATTTGTATTTCCCTAAATTTCTTTATTCCTTAGACAAGAGGGGTGTTAACACCATGTAATACACATGCTCATTAGGAGTGTGAAGTAACTCTCCCTCAAACCTTTCATTAAATTAACCAAATCATAACAGAGTGGCATCAGGCTCTCAAGGAACTGCCTCTGGCTTGCTGATCAAAGGATGAATTAAAGTTCAACAATAGAGAATCTCTCCATCCAGTAGTGCTCTAAAAATAAGTGCATTAGACCTTTAAAAAAAGATAAGAAAAATAAAATCTGTCAATACTAGTGACACACCTACATGCTGTTGACTTCTGGCGGAGAGCATAAACCAGTTTGTTTACCGCTTATTTTTAGGCCGAGAACCAGTTCGTTAACACACATATACAAAACACTGAATTTCTTAAACCAGGATATTTCAAATGCCCTCAAGACAGATAAATCTGGACCTACTCATTTACACAAACATGCTCTTTAGCTCTTTTCCCAGGTATCGTGCACGGCAAACCCCCCAGGATTAACACCGTTAAGGCTTCACATTAGTCTGCCTCTTCCAAATCAGATTAACATACTCACTGCTGTTACTGCCACCTTGTAACTTCAGCTTGCTTTTTTCTTTGGCACTCCTGCTAAGAACACCATTCGGTTTTACTTCTTCCTCTGTATCACCCTTTTTTTTCTGCAGATCATTTTGTTTCTTTTTGTAAGTTGGCTTCGGCTGCCGTTTAGTCCTTTGCTCTGACTTGCTCTCACTTTCATCAGAGTCCCCGCTTTCAGAGCCAGACTCGTAAGTTCGTTTTCCTTTTCTCCGAGGGTGCTTATCTTCCTTCACAAACTTCTCTGCCAAGATTTTACTATCTATGCTATTTTGTAACTCATTTGATGTAGAAGCTATTAAATTGACAGTACATGGCTTAATAATCTCTGAAACGCTGTTCCCTGAATTCTCTTTTTTATTAGTGTTTTTATCCTCCTCCGAATGCCTTGTTAGCCAAGCCTTTTTCAGCTTAGTGTGGTAGTTTGGCTGACTCGTCTGGGAAGCTTGCCCACTGCCTACAGAGTTCGCTTTGTTTATTGTATTACAGACGATAGCACTGTCTAGGGAGAGAGACGTTGAAAATGTCTGATTTTTCACAGAGTTGGACTCTGTCTCACTGGCGTTACTACTTTTAAACTGAGCCGCAGCCAACGCTGCCTTGTGCTTTTTCAAATGGACGAAGTCGGTGGAGGTGGAGAACCCCGAGCCGGGCTGCGCAGCGCTGCCCGCCTTGCCAGGGGCGGGGGTAACCGGAGCCGGAGCGCTGACCTTGCATTCCTGGGTCTGCACCGCGGCCTGGCTGGCCGCTCTCGAGGCGCCGCACTCCAGCGGCACGCAGGCCAAGACCGTGCTGGATAAGGAGTAAGTCACTTCGGAACTCCCCCAGCTCGACGCGCTGGTCGTCGTGGCTGCCGCCGCGGTGACATCCGTCTTGGTGCTGCAGCTCATAGCTGCGGTCGGGGTGACAGCACGCGGAACGCTGCCCTGGGAGACGGCTGGAAATTTCTTTTCATACGGTGTGCGAGCGCTGTCTGAGTTCATATTTGGCAGAATGACTCTTCCAGTCTCCCTGGCTTCCGCTGCTTTCAGGCAATCTGCTTGATTTGTCACAGCTGAAGCTCTCTCGCTGAGCCTCTCTTTGGAGGCAGCCTGCATTACTGCTACGCTCTCGTATTTCGTGCTAGAAGGAGGACGCACAATAACAGATGCTGTAGCCGACTGTGACTTTCCAGTCATTCTTTCAACGTGCCAATCCACTTTTTCTTTACTTGGGGCATTGTTTGACTTCCATATTTCTGATAAATTCTGTTCAGAAGTGCCCTTGTAAACAGCCTGGGCTTCCTTCGGCTCGGGTACTAAAGTCGGTGGCTTCTGCAGCTCCTGTATTTTGCCACCACCAGCGTTAACGGGTTGAACGGGCGTCAGAGTAGGAGGTGAAAGGCTGCTATAGCTGCTTTCCTTCTTCTCCAGGTTCTGGTGCACGGGGGGGTGAAACACGGGGGCTCTATGCAGGGCAGGCATACTCCGGAGTGTATTAGAAGATGAGACTGACAACTGAGTAGGGCTCCTGCTGTCACTTCTAAAAGAAGTTACAGAGTGAGACTGCACCGACTGTGAAAGATGCTCAGGTATCCTGCTTGCAGAGCCTTCGTTCTCTGGTTGGTGCTTAATTAAAGGTGGAGGTTTTGAAAGAGAAGAAATGTAAGAGGGGAGAGACTGGGGACTAGCTGCTGTTGAAGGACAATTAGTTTGCTTATCAACGTATGCGCCTGAAGCTTCCTTCGACGGGTACGATCTCGGCGGTTCATTTACTACGCTGTTAGACAAGGTGGTGAAGTAGTTACTCTGCGGCAAACTCTGTGGAACCGAATGTTTCATTTTATACAGTTCTGACACGGAGCGTTCAGCATCTTTGTCATATTTTACCGAATGGCTTTTGGGACTTGAAGATAAGGACGTTACCCTGGAATAGTTCTCCCTCTCTTCCTCCAGGGCCTTTATTTTAGCTGTAAAAGGAGCAACTTCAATACTTTCTTGGAGTATCCGCCTGTGCTCTTCTTTGTATTTGCTCAGTCGCTCCCCAGTCTCCTGCGGTGCCCTGGGCAGCGGGTTTAACATCGGATCTGCAAAATGCCTGTGCATGTGGCTCTCCTTCGCTGCCTGCGTTCTGCTTTGCTCCAGCTCCGTCTTCACTGGCGCAGTTGGCACGGAACGTAAAGGTTCAATAAACGACTTCCTCTCCAGTTCTCTGTTTGGAAAAGGTTAAGCAGACACAGGTTAATCTGAATGGAGCACAATGTGCTGAACCGAAGACCTTTCTTCCCATGCTCTGAACAAAGTTATCTATTAACACAAAATAAACTTCTCTTTATATTAGGCACCATTTTCAAAACTCTTCAGATGACTCAGGAACTCAAGTACCATTCCAAGTCACCAGGGCAGAGTCTGTTTTGCAGCACACCGACGAACCTCTCTCTATCACCGGCACCCACATTTACAAATAAACTAAAAGGAGGCTACAAGACAACATCGGCCGCTGAAACGAACCCCCTCACACAGAGTTCAACAGCAAGCTTACTCTTTGTGATGCTCCACGATACTCTTGGACAAGGGCGGGCTGGAATGCGCGGTCAGTTTGAGAGGTCGGAGTGGATCTGCACTGGACGGTCGCACAGGAATGTGGCTCAGTAAACCAAGGCTGTCAGCTGAGGTCACCGGGGTAGGCTGGTGTAACCATGGGCTGGGAGTATTCTGTTCACACCAACAAAAATAAACAACAACAAAATCAGATTTCAAAATAATCACGAGGCCACAAGAGTTACTGTATCAAGTCCTGCCAATGATCAGAGTGAAGTAACGTATCGCAGCACCAAATCACACACAGTAAATAGAATTTATCATTTTAAGTCATTTTTGGATCAACTGGAACATCTCACTGTACTTCCCCTAGACTTGTGGCATACAAAATACTCTACACACTTCAGAAGCATTCTTAGCACTGCTTAATTTTCAAGTATTCAGAAGGAATAGTTAACTCTAGAACAGCATCTCGAGCTCATCAAAATTAGCAAACCAGTGACAGTCTGACAGCACTTAACCAGTTACTCCTAAACACACCGTTAGCTCGTCAATGAACTGCAAAATTTATTTCTTCCAAACAACAAACGCGGTTTAGTGTTTCACAAAAACAATTTCATCTGCAGCTGTATGACAAATCTCAATATAAGGGACAGAAGTATCTCTTTCCCGGATGGTTTCTCCCTCCCTCCCCCTAAATGATTAAGTATGATAATCCTAATTAATCTGCTTTATTTTGCCAGGCATTTTTATTTGGCATAGCTTCAGCAGCAGCAGCAGCCTACTAAAACCATAAATGTGCATGCCTGCCATACTTTGCAGCACAGCAAACACACAGTATGCAGATATTTGTGCTCTGTACCTAGATGCTCAAGAGATGGGCAATACCAACCTCATCGCTTACACACGCTGCGATAGCCTTCATTTATGAAGCTGTTTTTCAATTGACTACTTAGCTAAGTTTCTGGGTTTATGTTAGAAACTTGTATAACAACTCCCGAGAAAAGACCAGGAGCGTGACAGAGAGCTGCTCTTCTTGCCCTCTCTCATTTGAGGGCTACTGATGAGCAAGAGGTGTAGAGGAGTGAAAAGGCAGGACGCCCTGCTGAAGTGGTGCTCAAGCGCTAGGGACAAGCCAAGAAGGGACAGGGACGCGAGCAGAGCTGTCATGTGCATCCCTAAGCCTCTCGGTGCTGCTCCACCCCCGAACTCCTGGTACTGCTCAGAACCTTCCTCTTCTCCTCTCTTCGTCACCAGTCCATCCCTCCTCTTCCTCCCAGCCCCCAGTTGAGAACTGCTGAAGCAGAAAGTGAGCCAAGAGTGCCCACGTGCACGCAACACAGCAAAGATCTGCAGGTGCTACAACTTTGAAGTTCTGATTTCTGTACTCGTGTATATTTAAAGCAACCACTTTGGTTTGCGCTAACAGTTATAGCGCACGTTTCCTAGGCTAGGAGTTCCCACGCTGCGGTGAGTTCCCATGAACAGCCTGTAAGCTGTATTAAAGTATTATGCAAAAAAGGCCCATCACCTCCCTAGAGGAGCTGGGGAACGTCTGCTTGAGCACCGAGCATTGCCCCAACAGCTCTGCGACTCCCACCTGCAGCCATCTAGGAGCTAGGAGCATCCAGGAGCTGGGGCAGAAAGCCGAGGCGCGCTTGGGGGCACGCTTCCTTCAGCGCGCTGACGCAGCTCGCCCGCGAGCCCAGGGTGGCAGTGGCTGCTGTTAAAGCTGAGACACAGATCCCCTCCTGCGATTGGGGCATCCATGCAAACCCACTCTGGAAACGCCCATTTGGGGTTTTTAAGATGTATTTAAAAAAGGCCTCCAGTGTGAGAGCCAACGGGCAAGTCACCACAAGACAACTGCCACATCTCAACATAATTAAAAAGCTACGTGCCTCAGTATGCAGGGCTGCGTACTTCAGGCAGCCAGAGTGAAAACAGAGTCTATCGTAAGTTCTTTAAAGTGGACTTCAGTACGGGGTGAAGGAGGCGGCAACATGAAAAGATAAATCCACCTATAGTTTTCTCTTAGGCTTTTCTTCTCTGCTGTGTTTGATTTTATCGAATTTTAGATCAAGCTGACTTCATATTACAAGGCTAACTCAAACTGACTGTTTGGGAAAGACTGAGCCGCAATGGTTTGGCTTTTCTCAAGAATGATGCTGGGGAAGAATAGCTTTCCCCGTGATGAAAAAGAAAAAAAGAAAACCAAACACACAAAACTTTAAAACCATTCAGGAACTCCAAGGTTTGACGCAAAGGCTGACAATTTGGCAGCAGGACCACCGTCAGCGACGTGCCTTTTGTGGTCCCTGTGAAAATGTGCCCAAATTAGGCCAAGTTGTAAGCCTCTAAAAAAGAGTATGCACATGCTCGGTGAAGTTTTGATTGAAGCTGGCAGTAAAGATCTCCAAAGTTTCTGTCTGCGCTACACATGCTTCATCTTACACTGTTCCTCTAAGGTGCCTGGGAAGAGCATGCCGCATCTCAAGCCTGCAGGAGCCAAGAAAACTTTTCCTGTAATTGCCACGTCTGCCTGCCAAACATTGCTGCCGCACCGGGCGCTCGGCTGAAAAACACAAACCATCTATTTCCTCTGAGACTTCAGCGGTTGTACTCAGCACACAGACAGAGGAATCACCCTGACTTGAATACAGAGGAGCAGAAAGCAGATGGGAAGGCAGGGATGTGTGTCAACAGGAACAGAAGGGGAGAAAAAGATATGCCAAGAGAGGGTACACAGATAGGTGTAAAGACGAGAAATGGGCATACGGTGCAAGAAAGACTTATAAATGCTAGAGTATTTCTCTTCAGAACTTCCCACTGGATGTAGCACTCCTTCCATCTCAGCTCTTCTCCATTATTTAGCAAGCATACAAGGAATTTCACCGTGAAGACAATTGTTCTGCCTCTCCTAGTATTTAACTTACACAATGGTTTTCACAGTTTGAGGTAGCAAATATTTACCCTGTGGACTCGAGGTCCCAGACCAGTTGGGTTGACCTCGCTTGGTCATAAATTAAAACAAAACATTTCATCTTTCTTTAAAATATTTAGGAAAACAAGGCCTGAAAGAACTCCCTACTCCTATCCAGGGAGAGACAGCAGTTACTACTGGACTTCCTAGTTCTCCGCCTACTCGACCCACCGCCGCTGCACACTCGGTGTAATACAAACTCCAAACTCCGTCCCTAGAAAATCACTGCTGGGAGTCCCCAGCCCAGCTAAATGTCATTAAGAAACAAGCTCGACTTACCCGTCTCAAGGAAGCCTCCGCGTTAACAGGAGTTTCTGGGTGGACCCATTTGGAGGAGGGCAGACCGAGTCCCGAGTAAGCATGTGTTCCATTTGGATACTGCCAAATAATTGGATAAAGCCCTAGCTGATTATAGGAAGCAGAAGGATGAGCTTGTCCAAGAAGATGTGGAGACTGGTGTTGTAACATCTGTTGCTGTTGCTGGTGTGCTAATGCCAAATGGCTTAAGCTGCTAGCATGAGCAGTCTCTAGTCGCGGGTGGCCACCCAGCAAGGAGGCAGCAGGCACTCCAGGTAACACTGCAGGAAGTAGATGAGGGTGATGAACAGAATGGTGAGATGCAGTACTAAGGGGGTGAGTGTTAATAGCGGACAAGGGAGCCTGAGCTGAAGACCCAGCTAGCAGATGGGATGAACCAGTTAATGCAGGATGATGAGCATTTGGATTTAAACAGGTTCGGTGGGATGAGGAATGCAGAGGATAATTATGCTGATGCAAATAAGGTGAAATGTGATTAGTTCCTGTTTCTTGTCCAATCAGAGTGGGGTCCCTGTACACCGTGAAATGTTCATTCTTGTCAATGATAAGAGGACTTTTAGTAGCTTCTAGAGCACTAACTCTAGCTGGAACTGGATGAAAGCTAGACCTAGGCAAATCATGATCAGTTTTATTGGCTGACCTTGTTAATCCAGTAGCATGGCTGTTTTGGGAACTAACCTTAGACTTCACAGTATCAGAAGATTGGGTGAATTTGGGCTTAACATCAGGTGACTTTGTTTTAGGATGATCAACTGAAGCACTAGGTTTTGACTTCACAGAGTCGGGGACTGGACTTTGCTTATGCAGCTTACTCTCTTCTGCTACAGAAGCTACATTTAGCGAAGACATAAACGAGCCATACTGCACTTTTTCTTTTTCAGGATTTAAATGTTCATTTACTGGTAACGTTTTTACAACCCCAGGTTGTGCCAAATCCATTTTGTTAACAACACTGCTACCCCAACTTTGATCAGCTTCCTGTTTCCTTCCTTCAAGGAAATTTGCATTTGCAAACTGCTGTTTCGTGTCACTGCTGTGAGCTTCTGTTTTCTGAACCGTTTGCAAACCGAAGGTACTTGCAGCAGCATTATCCTGGCTCTCCTTTTCAGAGTTGTTTTCATTAGTAATGTCAACAGCACATTTTGGAGTAGGAGGCCTGGGCACAAACTGCTCATTTTTTAATTCTGCAGGATGATGTTTTTCTGCATTACACTCCTGAACATGCGGATCCTTGGCATTCTGCTCATAAGGTGTTGGCTGCTCCACCGCATGGAGGGAAGATTTTTCCTGCGGCTCTAAGACGGATGACTTCAGTCTTTCTGTCTCTCTGTGTTTTTTATCCTCCTGTATTTCATCCCATGGAGACTGCCTATCTGTTAGTGTCTGTTCTACTCCCTCAGTAGTTTGAGATTTTCCTTCTTCTCCATTTATCTTCGAAGTGTTCTTGCTTTTTAATTCATTTTCCGAACTTTGCTCTGAGGATGAATCTGTTAATCTTTTATTTGAAATTTCTGAGTCACTGCTCTCAGAGTAATCAGAGATATTGTCTGTCCTCAGTCTCTTCATATTTAGTTTTTTTTCATCCTCTTCGGGTTTTCTTCTTTTACTAAGGAAGTGTTTATTTTTGGTTTTGGGGTTTTCTGTAAAAGATAAACACATGCCTATCACATTTTCAGCCTAATACAGTTTTAAGCAGCTCTCCCTCCCTTCCCAGTAACTGCATTTACCTCCTCGACCTATATAATCGTATCTTTCTTCTTTCATCTTCTCTTCATCAGGCATGCTACTATCAGAGCCTTTCCTCTTATTTGGCCGACTAGTCCTCTGTTGCTGGTGCTGGTGAGAATTCTGTTTTGGTGCTGCAGTTTGGGAATTCATTGCTGGTCTGGGACTATTTGCTTGCGCACGTGTGTAATGCCCCTAAAAATAATTTTGCGATTAATGGACTTAAATGCAACTGTAATGATTAATTTTAAATATCTATTTTCAATATTTGCAGTACACGAAAATACTTAGGTAAAAAGATAAATGTAGCTACGTGGACTGTGTTGCTGTTCTGGTTGGAACGAGACCGTCGGCGTGAAGTGATGCCAATGTTTTCACCTTTCAACAAAGAGTGAACAACATCATCTAGAAAGGTCATCTGAACCATAGAAGGATCGACATTCTGAGGTTCTAACACCTGGTATACCAAAAAAAAAAAGGAAAAAAAAAATAATAATCAGCAGATGTTCAGACACTGCCCAATCTGCATTTTCTGTATCGGTGTTCACCACTCTATTTTGTGTGCTGAACGCTAATCACAGAAAAGCCTACTTAATCCTGACAAGCAGAACTGACATATGACTCTCCACAAAGGCTGGGAATAGAGTAAAACCAACCCAAATATCTTCACATTTAACCGTGAAAACCTCTTTTCTTTTGTTTAAGAAAAAATACCCCACCACCACTTCCTTCCCATCCCTCAGTGACCTGCAAATTTGAAATGAAGACACTGGGCTCTTCATAGAGTAACCCTTAAGTAGCAATTACAGTATATACAAATATTTTATACAACTTAAATATACAATCAAATATACTGCAGAAGCACATCACAATATTTCTTCCAACAGAAGCAAAACTGCTGAAAGGCACGAAAATGACTGAAGAACTCTAAGACCAGTGGAGTGTTACTAGTGAGGGATCTTTCAGAAAGGAGGAAGTGCTAACCAGATCTTTAATTAACGTGTCACAACGTGGAAAAGAAGTATGTGGGAAAATTAATCAGAGCAAATTAAGGGAAAGAATGTATTTGAGCATTAGACTAGTCTTTTTTTTAATTTAAATTTTAATTTTTTAATTTGATTTTTTTTGGTATTATATTTGGCTTTACATTTTTATTGTAACACATGATTTTGCCAGTCATTTGAAGGCAGATGGGTCATTCACTATACTAACGTTGAGTCATTGCTCTGGTCTCCTGAAACAGAGCTTCCTACTTCCACTAAAAATACCAGCATTCATTCTTTCTGTAAGAACAGCTTCAGACGTACAACTCAACCCCCCCCTCCCCCAGCATACATAAATTAGGGCTGCAGTGAATGCTCACTCCAATATACTGCAGAAAGGGGGTGTTTCAATTGCTCGGAAGAAGTAATGGCTACTGCAGTGCTAAAAGGTTTCACCGTTGAGAACAGAAATTCTCAACAGAGCCGACCGGGAGGACCAGTTCTTGCAACTAGATTGCTTCACTTCCAAGACTCCGCTCGCGAAACAGCGACAGCAGAAGCCAAGCGAAAACGCAGCACTGGGCACGAAGCACATCACTGCACAAATGCTCAGCTTCGGGGTGGCTTTAACTGCCGCCTCGACGCAAAGCCAGGCTGCACTTGCAGAGCAGCGGCGGCCTCGCCCCGCCGGAACCCAACAGCTCGGTGGATTTCACAGCGCCACGGAAAAAAAACCACACCCCGCCGTCAGAACTCCCAGCGCGTCATTTCCTCGAAGCTCGTTCTCCGAGCGCGAGGCACCGGACTCACCTGGTCGTTCATAACCACCATAGTGCGGGTGAAGAGATCATGGTGGGTGATGATACCAGTGAACCACTGGGTGGCAGAGTCCTGTCTGTACACTCGCACCCTGTAACCGTTTAACGAGTAGGGACCTTCCCGAGGGGCAGAAAGAAAAAACAACAGTCAGAAATCCGGGGCGGGCTGGGGGGGCGGGGGGGAAGTACAAATGGGTTTCCCTGGGTTTTTAAGCTTTGTTAAATATATAGTACACATCGCCTGGACAGAAAACTACGGGCGAAGCTGGCACAGCACTGCCTGTGAATTTTATTCAGGAAGACATTTTGAAATGCAAATGGTACATTTTAAACACGCTGTAAGGTCAATTCTGCTAACATTTTCAACGTACAATTTTCTTATCTCATCTTTCTGCAACCATGATGACAAACGATGGGAAAATTCCTCCCTACCAACAGCAACCGCAGAAAAGTAATCTGAAAGGCTAGAAAGTGGCAGGTTGTACAGAAGCTATTTAACAGGCTAGTCACATGCCTAGATCCTTTGCTGGTGAAAAGATTTACATCTTGGTGGTTCAGCTCTGCATCTGCCAAGTCTTTCCCATAAGTGACCACAGAGCTTCTCTCCATTACAGCAGTCCAAAAGGCAGCTGAGCGATCCCCTCCCTGCTAGAGCCACACAGAACACTCAAAAATACACACTATGAAGACTTTAACTCCTCTTTGTCAGATACAGCGACTGTAAAGAAACCTCACACACTGTCTTTTTGCAAGAATCAGTTTATTTCACCTCCAAAAGCCCATGGGAGTGGGAAGATAGCATGCTACAGTGCTTATTTTATAGTTAGTTTCAAGACCAAGAAATCCAGACTCAAGACTTCCATTCATGGTCAGTGTCTCTCTTGATCATCGGGACCCTCAGATTCATCACACTTGGCGTTTATAAGGCATTTTTGTATGACCAAGCAACACTGCCACAAAGTTCAGATCCAACTGTGTGGTTTCTGCTACTTCCTCAACCAAACCCCAGGTCAGGCATACAGGAACGGAAGCAAAACGAGCCAGGGAGAAGCTAGGAACAGCCTAACTTAAATGACTTAAGAGTGCTCAGTTGCTCAACCACACAGGCATGGCCAGAATTCCCCTGTCTTTCCTAAAGATCATTTTTTCCAACCCCTGCCCAGTACATTAAGCAAGCACAAACATCTGCAGCAAACAGTCCAGGGGCCTTGCTGGTGACAGCTTTCTCTAGCAAAATACCCACATTCACATGACTGGGTCCATTATACCCTCTGCAGAAGAAAGTGTGTGGTCATAAGGACTGTTTCTAAGGTCAACATTTGAGAGATCAAGAGAGATGCAAAGCGGTAACAATTTAGAGATCTCCAAGTGGTCTCAGGATTTCATTTTGGAACCACAGCAAGGCTTTGTGAAACTACCTAGGCTTTAAACCAGCTGGGAACAGAAACACCATGCAGTAGTGGCACCCCCTTCTTTCACCCACACCACTCACTGCACAACTGAAACCTGGAGAACCACTGAACCCTCTGAGCTACCAGTGTTAACTCATGTCCAGAGCATCCTTCCAGATGCACAGACAATGGTCACAAGTGCACCAACACGGGCACCACCAATCACCAGTATGAAGAGCCACAAAAAGGGGAAGCATCTACAAACTTATGTCTCACATGGTTCCCATGGGGACATGTTTCCTGATGGCTTCTTTACTTTTTACTTCTTCACCTTTACTCCATATGCCCTTGCAAAACACCTCCAGCTCAGCTCCCACACTTCTGGCTGGCTGACCCAACCGCATTCTCCATGTCTCAAAATTTTAATGGCTGTCCCAAAACTCTGCCTTACTCAGACAGTCTCAGCAAAATTTTGCCTGGGTCTCTTCGCACAAATTTCCCATTCTTTCCTATCCGAGCTCCTCCTGTCTTGCGTCCTACTGTTAACTGCAGAATCATTTTCAGTCTCTTGCATAACTAGAACCAGCCTCTCCCCAGTTTCTTGTCTCACTTTAGCATTCATGATTCCAGGCCTCTGGCTTCCAAGTCCTTTCCCAGTCTTCTCAGCTTACAAGCTCCATCCTTCATTCTCCATCAGCTTCCAGCTTCTCTTCTACTCTTCTGCACTGACCCAATGCCAGTTTCTTTTCTCCTACTCCTTGTTCTAATCTGTGTCTGCCCTTCATCCCAGCTGTTATTCTATTTTTTAAAAAAGCCTTTATCTACCTTTAATAACAGGGGTGTGTGTGCTCTTACGTGCTGCTGGGGCGTCAGGAAGAAGAAAGATTAAACTACAGTCATACGACACAGGACAGCTCAGCTCCAGCCCAGCCCAGCCACAAGCAGCCATTACAGGAAAAGCCTGGCTTTGTATCCAGTCCCTGGCTGAATCATGCTCAGCTACACATTGTTGGAACAGCCTGTGCAGTGCTATCAGGAAATATCTTCAGGGCTGAAGCACACTCAGCCTTTCAAGATGACTATTATCCATGTAGCCTCAGAGATTGCAGTGATAATAAAGCTAATAGGAAGAAAAAATTCCAAGATTTTAATTGTTAAAAAAAAGAAAAAAAATCAAAGACACTTTACTATGTTCCTTGAACTGGTTTTATTTGTCCAAAAAGCTTTCAGCTTGGCCAAGTTTGGGAGGAGTTTTGTTTTTTTAAAATAAGGAATAAACTACTTTCCTGCCAAACCAACAATCTCCACTGCAAAGCACACTGCTGTGACTGCCGCCCAAAAGAAAGGTCACACGGGCCAACTTTTTTCTTTTTCATTTTTCCTTTTTTTTTTCCTTTCTATTTTTTTTTTCCCCTCCTTCTTCTTGTAAATAATTGCACCACTTCGCAGCAAAATTCCCCCTCCTCAAATTGTCATGTTTCTTGCCAAACATTTGGAAGCTGACTTCAATGTTTGCATCTGACCTTCCTCTTTCTTCAGATAAACTGTGTTTTAACTGTGATGGTCAAAGGAGAAAATACTAAAATATGACACTAAGTTTTCAGCATCACAGAAAACAAGGAAAAGGCTGAATCCTAAAAGTGCTGCAGGGGACGAAGTAAGAGAAATATGGTAACAACATTAAGAGATAGGTCTAGACAAGGCAGAACTGAAAATGTTGCTTAAATTGCAGAGAACAGGAAAACTGTAATAATGGAGAAGGTGAAGAAAACCAGAGAAGGGAGGAGAAAAGAAAGACAACATGACTGATTACAGTAGCTGGCACTGCTAGAGGGCTGTCCATAAGCCACAGAGAGGTCTGTGCCAAATGCAAAGTCTCTGTGACCAGGAGCAGACTACAGCCCAGGAAAATGTGGCAGCAGTCTCTGCTGGCTGACCACCATCCCGTGGGGCTGAAGTGGTGGCACAGCAACAGCCCGGGTGTTGGATGTCATGCCACTGCACAAGGAAGTCTCTCTCTCCTCACGCCATGCTGCATCATATTGGGTGAGCAAGTGGATTTGAACGTCCTCAGATGAGAGTTAGTCTGCAAGGATGTTTGGATTAGATTCATCTCATCATCTAAAATACTCCTAATTTGTCTATTCCTAAGCAGCCAAATATCTGTTTGAGAAATTCTATAAAATTATACATATACAAACATACAGTTCCTGGAACAATGGGATATAAAAATGAGTTGTGGGGATGCTGGGCTGACAGTTTCATTTAGATTACTATTTCAAAATTGGTGGGGCTTTGCTGAGGTATGGACTCTTTACCAGCATACACAGAGGCTTTTGTAATTGTGGTCTTATTGTTACTCTAATGAAATACAATAAACAAGCTCTATTTCAATTTCTTTTTCATATAGCCCTAATTTGATTTCACATCACCTCTCAATCCAGTTTTGGCTGCAAATTTCATCAACTGACTACTAACTCGTGTTCTATCTGAGGATATTAAGATAAAAATCTAAAATGACTCACACTGACAGACCAACTATCTACACAATTCCACACACTGCTTCTCAGCATCCTTTCTCTGTGGCCCGTAAGAATAATGACACAGTCAAATTAGAAATTCCACAGAAGGAAAGACAAAAGCTTTTCACTGTTACTTCAATATTATACTTACCATATTCCTTTGGCCTTTCAATCTTAGCTTTACCAAAGCAATCAGACAACAAGCAAACCTCAATGCCATTCTTAAAATATGAGACTTACTGCTCATCTCCCAGTCTTAATTTACAGAATGACTGTTCTAAGCATTTTTGCCCTGAAATTGCTTTACTGCTTGCCTGGGGATTTTAAGCCAGTCCCACTGCTAGGAATGACTCCGTAGAGCTGCCTGTCAGTTCTGCAGAAAGTTAATGAATATACTGCAAAGCATATAATATTTTTATTATTGGCAAGATTGAGCCAAAATAATTTCTTCTAATTCATACTGGTTTTCACAGAGCTTGTATCTAGAGTGTGAAAATGACATAAGCAACCTTCCAGCATTAGAACTAAGTTACCAAATTGTAACTGATTTGAAAGGCACTTTTCAATGAGAGGCTGAGGAGCTGGGGAGGGGATCTAAGAGTATACTTTATCTGCGACAGATTGTGAAGAACTACAGGCACAGACAAGCATCTGAGAAGTTTCACTCATAGTAGTAACGCTAACAGCGCAGAACAGTTTTCAGCATGCTGAAAGGTGTGTGGTTGCCATTCATACACACTTGTTTTCACAACAACATTTAGATCTACATTCAGACTAGTGATACTCAGTTCTTGCTGTGGTCACTAAAACATCAAACAAGTTAAAAACAGTCTGAAGAAGTTGCACACAGCTTCTTACATCGTCTTGTTTTCCTGTATTAACAAATACTTTAGAAAATTATAACTCCCAAGTTAGAAATACAGTCTCCGTTATCACAAATGCTATGGGATGAGTCCCACACAACTACTGGCCTTAACTAGCTAATACAGAATAAAAATACAATATCCCACATAATTACCTTGCATAAAAATCTCCTGAACCTTTTGTTCCTTTACCCAGGCTTTTACCTCCTCATGTAACTGCGGGTTATCCCTGAGAACTGGGTTTAGACTGTCTACGTCGTCCTAAAGCAGAGATTAAAAAAAGAACCATATGTTATGTTTACTTGTAACATTGCTGGGTTTTTTCCTAGATATATTTTAGAGTACAATAGTAAGTAGTTTGCTGCTAATTTTACCGATTGCCTACAAATCCCCGTGTTATTTTTAGAACAAAACTTAAAAGCGTAACTCGGTGCTAGAATTTATTTCATGGGAAGATGGTATGTCAGATCCCACATTGGCCAGACTTGTAAGCTATTAATAGGATCACACTTTCATAAATACTGTCTTACTACAAGCTAAAATTGCCCTCTGAAGACTTCAACGTTTATAGGTACGCAGAAAGAATTGTTTAAATAATGACAAAATGCATTTAAAAAGCAAACCAAAAAGGCAGTTTTCACTACCTGTAAAATACAGACATATTGAACATAAACAGAGATAGAAACCCCAGAAATACAATGCATAAGAGAAAAACGTTCTGAGTGAAACAACATGACTGATTTTCAAGTACGTTGGCCTTAACTAGATAATTTCAAATAAGACACACTTTCATTTATTATATTCAGCTATTCTGGAAAAGATTCTTTTTTACTGTTTGAGTAGGATATCACCTGGGAAATTAATACATATTTGGTGGCACTGTCCTCCTAACAAGGAAAAAAGTAGGCACAAAATCTGGTTTGTATCCTTGAAAGCACAGCTTAGTATCATTCATCTTGAGATTCTGGGAATACTTATTTCTCTGTTTCTGTGCAAACTTGTTATTCCTGCCTCTGAGGCTGGGGCAGAGAAATAAAGCTGCACCACATCCTGACAACTCCTCGTGCAGAAGACAGCCTTGGAAATCCGTGAGCTGCAGGAACATTCGTTTGTGCCAAGAGAACTTCAGACAGCTAAAATAATCAGAACGATTCTCCACGTACAAAACGTAAAATGTTTTATCAGTGCTGCAGCTGAGATCAAGTAATTTCTTTCCTTGATCTCCAACGAGTTCCTTGATGTTTCACAATTTATTATGAAGAGCCCCAGCCATAGAATAC
The DNA here is from genome assembly GCA_025331215.1 of Actenoides lindsayi. Taxonomy (NCBI): domain Eukaryota; kingdom Metazoa; phylum Chordata; class Aves; order Coraciiformes; family Alcedinidae; genus Actenoides; species Actenoides lindsayi. The sequence goes on along the minus strand of WTSP01003769.1, from coordinate 27,073 downwards.
AAAGATACAAGCAACACTCGGAATCGTGCGCTGCTGCCAGGCCCTCAAGTGATATGAGCAATTTCTGTCTATTCATCTGGATGAGATTACTGCTGCTAACCCACTGATCACAGGATGTCTACTGCAAATTTTACATTCTCTTCCTGACACTTGAAGATTCGCTGTGCTCCGGTATGGAAAATGCATCAATGCTTCAGTTATTAGAGAAAATTACTCTGTCTCCTTATGCTTTTGAAAAGGATACAGCCTCAGACCCAAAAGGAATGGTCAGGATGATCATTTAATACACGTAAAGTGAAGGTGAAGATCAACAGGACAGCTATCACCAGGTTAAAAACACCAACCAGGTAAGAACATTGCTAGCGTTATTAGAGGCACAACAGGGTCAACACTAAAATTTATTCAAGGGTAGAAGGCTAGTAAGACACTTCCAAGGCAATATAAAAAGAATATTAGCTGTTCTACTTGTCTTTGCAAATCCATTTTCACAATCAGCCCAGGTACAGAAGCAACCCCACCCCTGGAAAGAGGGAATGATTTGCCAGGGGAACCCAACAGACCCTGGAACCAGAGCTGTGTGATGATCGTTCATCTGTCCCCCGTCCTATGCACCCTCTCACAGCAGCTGCGAGAGATTCCTGTACCAAAAACTGCCCCTCTCAAATCCACACACCTTGGATTTAAGCAATAAACTGAGAAGCATTGCAATACAGGAAGCCTGGCTGACTTAAAAATCCAGCATTATTCAAAATGTACAAGATCTGCATAAGTCCCATCTAAGAAAATCCGTACCATCAAGACTATGCACATTGATTGGGTGTGAAGTGAGACCTGTTACTCTTAACGTGACTATTTCAAGGAGTTCTTGATGCTACATTTTTGAGTCTCTAGGTTGTCTTGAGCCACTTTTGACCCGTTACCTGAAGGCAGCACACACCACTGCTTTGCTTTTCTTAGATTTCACATCTCTGCCTTCTTTGAACTTGACACAGGAGATACTGGTCATCCTACACACAGTACATTTGAACCTTTTTTGTTCTGCCTCCTATTCAGCTGCACGTAGCTTTGATTGAGAGTGCTTCTTGGGAACACCTGGAAAATAAGACTGCGAAGTCCATTTTGTGCTTTTTTTCCCCTCACTCTTGGGGAAAAGATGAGCTCACCTCCAAGGTGAGCTACAAAAGGCACAAGTAAGGGAGGAAAGATGAGCTCACCTCCAAGGTGAGCTACAAAAGGCACAAGTGAGGTCAAAGATCCATCACACAAAGTGCACACAGGTATGACTGAGATTACAGCCAATATCAGAGAACCCTGGGTTTCTACATACACAAAAAATACACATTTAAAACACCACCAATCACTGGGGAGAAAAAAAAAAAGGAAGTGTTTTGCTTCTAGACACGGACATGCTATACATTTGTCACCAGAAAGGAGTACAGCAAAGCAAACTGGACTGACAACTGAAGCTCAGTATCAAGACAAACCAAAAAGGTTCCTGAAATCTCGAAGGTTCTGGTTTTGTGTACATGTTACATGTATCTATGAACAAACATGTGCGCACCATGGCTGACCTTTTCCCACCATTATTCTTACATCTGAACGTTTTAAAACCAGGAAATGGGTTGCATTATATGTTAAACTATAAGGGGATGGCCTTAAGCACCCTGGTTTCGTGCACACCACAAACTTGTGTAAGAAGAGGGAAGCAGGGCAAGGCTGATGATGACTCACAGTCTCTTCCCTGCCTTAGCACTGCAGACCAGCAGATGACTGCAGTGCCCGGTCCCTTCCTTTACCCTGTATTTATATTGCTTAAGAAACAACAAGTCTTGTCTACAGATTTGAACCTTGGCAACCATAACCTTCTGTTTTCCCCTCCTTCTTGGAGGCAGCAAGATTGACAGCCTAACCCACAGAAGAATTAAATGCCCTGTAGTATTCTCCTGCAGACTTCTCCTCATTTGAAAGTAGTTTTACTCCCAAAGCTAAGTACGGTACCCTCTCCTAGACTAGTTTTTCCACAAGACCTGGAATACCTCCTCCAAGAGGATGGTAATTCCAGCTTGCAATCCTTATGAAATGCAAATCAGAATGCAAATCAAATAAATGGGACTGAAATTTTCTTCATCAAATCTACTATAGGAAGCTCTTTCGGTACTTCATACAGCAGTGCCCCTTGCTCCACAAATGACTATATGCAATACTGGGAAGAAGATAAAGGGCATATGGGCTAGAAAGATATGGTTGAGATAATCCTTCCTGCCCTTCTGGAAGACAGTCACATGATGCAATGTGACTATCAGAAGCTTGCCAATCCATGCCAAGTTTTTCAGATATTTGCTGCTATTCTTCCTTCTTTCCAGACCGAAAAAGGAATTTGCTTCTGGTGGACAGGACTTTCTGTTAATTACCCAGAGACTATTTGAGTCAGCTGTGTGTCTCTCTAGGCAATAATTCTCACCTGCCAGGGACATATTTTATTCCTAGGAAGTCCCAAGAAGACTAAAGAATGAAATTGTCCCAAATAGCAAAGTAATCCAGTGTTTTCCTGAGTAGATCTGTTCTTTCTTCCAGCACAAAAGGTTGAAAACTACAGACCATACCATCAGGTTAAGATACCATGCTGCTCATGCAGAAAGCAGAAATCTTTATTCAGAGAAGGACTTTCAGACAGCTTATTCAGACAAACATAATTTACCATTTAAAGTCACAGGTGAACCAGTGTGGATCGCTTATAATGCTTTGAAATTCCTTTAAGCCATGATCAAACAGGGATTTCAAAGACAGTACCCACAGAAAGACAAGTCCAAATCCAAATACATACAGAATTCTCCTACCCGAGCCCCACCCACGAACAAAATGCTGTTGAAGCTCCTGAGAGGCATCCCTGGACGAGCGGAACCCGCGTGTTGCCCCAAGACCATACAAAGTGCTTTCTGAAAAGCTCAAATGACCACAAGCTCCCCTTCAGGCAGCTGGTCGTGTCTGTGATGGGAATGCCTGCACAGTTCCACAGCTCTCTACCTTCCCTAGAAGACACAAACTACTGAAGCAAGAGGTTTCCTCAGCATTTTAAAATACTTCTCCCAAGTCATTCTTCACAAACTTGGGGGGGCAGAAACAAGTTACTTAAATTGAAAGATGGAACCTTGGAGCACAAAGCAACAACTAAAAAGTGGATTCACTCCTACCCCAATCACACAGCCTGCATGCTGCTTATAGCAGGGTTATAGAAACACCAGTCAGCTGTCAACTCTCCATTTTCAGTGAAGGAGAAGAACTGGTAACATGTATTCCAGGAAAAGCAGTCCTGGAAAAACAGTGCCATTTGGCACTGTAATGGCTTAAACCAGAACCCTGAAGACCAAGCTTCATGACGCGCTGCGCTTTAGAAACCTGGAAATGTTTATTTGGGAAAGCGCCTTCCTTGGCCACCCTGTCTCTGCATTTGGTCTCAACGTATCAAGGACATCTTTTTAATATCAGCAGGAACTCATTTCAGCTAGTGTTTTACAGAGAAAGACTAAGTAGATTTTGCAGTCCTCGCAAAGGTCAACACCACATTAGTCCTCACCATCTGTGGCTTAATTAACTATAGCTTCCTCTGCCTGCTTAGAGGTTTTCTGATAATTTAGGACACGAATTAAATGAAAACTAGTACATAGCCAACTTGAAAGTCCTGTTTACCAAGTAGGCGCTGCACATGGAAACAAGCATTTTGTTAGGACTTTCATGGTAGAGGACCACATTTAAATTCAAACAGTGCAAATGAAAAAACTGAAGATCAAAGTGTCAAGAGCTTGAACCTTCAGCTTTCTTCTTGTTTCAGGAGTATCTTGAAATCAGTATCTATAAAATGAGCCTTTCCTTCCTCCCTCTGGTTTGTTTTTTTTCCTTTTTGCATCAAACATTTACAACTGCACGAAACTTCATCTGTGCAGAAATTACATGTTGAAATTGAAGTATTAAAAGCAAGGAACAAGCTAAGCCAACATCTCTGTCTACTGATTGCCACAACAGTCTTCAGAGAGCAGTGGCAGCAAAAAGTATGGGTTTTAGAATCTAGACTGCTAATAACTTATCCTAAGCTTCTAATGTCACGCTTCAGAAGATGATTTTTTCCCTTTACAGAAGAATAAATACCTTACCTGCACCCAGCCCCAGACACATGCATGTTTTTACCCCTTGTTCAAAAGGTTTCTACAATTCTTATTTTCAGCCATTGTTATTTTTTCCTTCCTCTGTTCTCTCTTACTGGTTGTGTCACCTGACATATCTGATTATATCACTCATCCATAATCTCTTTCACTGATGATAACTTTTGAACAAGCCTTCCATCTTCATATTGTCCTGCCTGACATCACAGTGAGCAGAGGAAAAAAAACACACAAAACCACCGACGTGAAATCTGCACAACACCAAATACCTCAACAAGAACATCCCCAGTTGGTCGGTATTATCCCCCTGCCATGCGACAAGGCTCTTTTTCCAGCGGCAAAAGATGGTATCTAACTAAAATACAGACCAAAAAACCTACCTAAAACACAGAGAAACGGACAGCAACTGACAGCACCGAGGGTATCACGGGGCGGATGCTGCTGATGCCACGCAGGCCGCACCAAAACCCTACAGGGAAACCAAATTTGGCCGGGACTAAACCACACAGGCCGTCTGTTGCTTCGCCCGTCTTTCTCGACACCAACGCAGATAGAAGCCACCGGTGAACAGTCTATTCCTTCTTCCTCTCTGACCAGTGAAAGGCTACCCCAGCTGCCACACGGCTGCAGCTGCTGGGCAGGAGGTCAGCGAGGCGCTGTGCCAGGCGGCACACAAACGCCCTTCCAGAAGGGCCTGCTCCGGGGCGGGGGGAACGCATCGACCCACCCTCCCTCCTGCCCCAGCAACTAGGGCAGCCTCCCTCCCCCTCCACACAAGGGCGGAGCGAGCCAGGAACGCCCAGGCTACAGAAGCCTAGAAAGTTTTTTGGGGGAGATGGTAACTTCCCCGTTTACCTTAAACGGCTTTGTCTGAGCTGAGGGAAGAGGCTTAGGCTTACCAGGCGACGCTAGCGCTTTCTATGTAAACCCAACCCACACTTGACCTATTTTCTGCTCTCCCGAGCGCGCAGTCACAATTTACCTCATTCAAACCCAGCAGCTGCTGGGCTGCATCTGAACCAGTTAAGTCAAGCTTGAAGGCACAGCTCTGACCCCCAAAGCAGAAAGGGAGTCGAGCTGAGGTCAGGCCTGCTCGCACGTGCGCGGAGGCATGTCGCACGGGGAAGGCCAGGGACGCTCTCCCTGCGCGCACAGCCCGGCCCGGAGAACGGGGGTAACCAATTCCTTCCCAGCAAGGGGCTCTGAAGGCATTGTTCCCACGAGGACCGAAGTCTATGGACATTTCAGACCCCATACGTTTCAGATTCGGGAGTATTTTCAGTGTATAACAGCAAAAACTGCATTTCTATAAATAAAAAGCTCTTTTCCCTCCTCTAGTTTTAGATGAGGACTAAAAAATTGGTGGTTTTCCAACTGTCAGTAAACAGCATCTCTCAGGAAATGGTATTGACAATTTGTCTTTTGCTCTCCTTTCTTCCCTACGCCTAATACTTGTCCCCACGCACTCCTCCTTTCTTCCCTAATTCCACCTGCTTGATAATTAAAGAGTTGACACTGATTTTAAAACTTTAATTATCAGGTTTGAGAATGAGGGGAGCAGGGCTGCATACACTTCTCCAAGTCACGATTTCAGGCTTGAAGCATCATTGCACCAATGAGTTCCATTCTGGAAGAATAACTCAAACCTCCAAGAGTATCAGAAAATTTAAATTAAAAATACAAAATATTATGCTATGGAAAATATAAAGTTAGGAATATAAATATACAGGAAAAATCTGACTCATAGTCTAATGTTCTCCCTGCTTTTAACTAATAAACATAAAAATACATAGGTATTTGCCTTCCTATAAGACCACCTATGTCTCAGGTGAGGTGGAAGTGCAAACGCTGGAAAACTTGCCTTTCACAAGTCAGCTCGTTATTTCTGTATCTGTAGATGAGAATCTGGTATGGAAAGGCCAAAAGGAAACTACAGCAGCATATGGAATACGCATGTAGCAGGGAAGAAAGCAGCCACCAATGGATAAGCAAAACCAAACCTAGGCCAGGTAGGGATCATCACAAACCAACCTAAAAACTGTTGGAGTGACTTCTACAATGGTTTTGTATTTGAAAACAGAGACACAAAAAAACCCCAATAGTATATATTAAAAAAACAACCCAACAATGAAAAAAGTGACCCTTATGCTCACAGCTTATGTCACCCTCTCTTCAAGCATCTGGGACAATCCAAGTCAGAAAAGCAAAATCTGCTGAGTGTCAGATCTCTCTTTTAGCATTTGATCTATAGAATTCCCCAAACAAGTGGCTCCTACTCACAAACTGAGTGGGCTGTCAGCTTCCACTCAGAGCACTCTGGTGACCACCTGTACTACAGCCATTCTCCACGTACAAGCAAATGGAAAGTCAAGTGACCAGCACTGCTTCACGTTCATCTTCCCCTCATTCTGGTAAGAACAGCCATACAGTCGCTCTTCTTTTATTTTCCATTGAATCACATTTCCTTCCCCTTTCTCCATACATTTACCACCACCACCTCAGCAACACGCAACTTTGTCCTAATTTTGCATTTTCTTTTATCTACTCCTGAGAGAAACTGGGAGGGAGTACTGGTCCTACCCCACTCAGCCAGCAACTCCCAAGTCATGTGGCGATACTGGAACAAGCCTTGGAGTCACTTACCAAGCAACTCAATCCCACTATGGGAAAAGAAACCTCAAAGTGCAGACACTTCCCTGAAGCAAGCAATTAGCAGAGTGAAGTTGATGCTAAGAAGGAGAACAGCTAAGTGAGCAGATTGGAGAAAAATCTTTTGCAGACTGATATTAAAATTTAAACTGAGACCCAGACACCCTGTGAATTGTGAGCAGCTTTCAGAAGGTATCTAACAGCTCCCCAAATGCTATCAGCTGTGGGACAAGTTGTACAGATAGAGGTGCACTTAGGCAAAAAAGAAAGGACAGCCAGTTGATCACCAGTTGCCTGGACTACTGGGCTGCTAGAAAGGCAGTCTAATGCCCCCCGAAATCAAGCCAAGAGATCAGCTCTTGCTCAGAGGTGGACCATTTTGCAGGAGACACAACTTCCTCACATCAGCGACAGCAGAAGTTACTGGTGGCAGCTTGAACTGGCGGAGCTGGAAAGCTGTGTGCCAGCACCACAGATAATGACTGGGCAGTTCATCTCTTATCTCACGGTAGTTACCTCCATCAAATCTTTTATCAGTTGCATTACTCAGCAACACAGTATTCCTCAATGAGGCTACTGATAACGAAGAGCTTACTGTATTAAACAGCAAAGGGCTCTCAGTGCAAATCTGCAGAAGAAAACTGTAAAACACTATCCAATACATGGCAGTGACGACAGCTCCTGGAACCACCACCACCTCCAAGAAACGTGCTTCAGATATCTCACTCTTGTGAATGACTCTCTGCTCTGTGATTTGAACTACCACCAACTTAGATTAGCAGCAGTCACAGAGATACTCAGTCTTTTCCACAAATAACCTCAATCCCATTTACCAAATAGGAACCCTGGGAACATTGAACTTTCCAGCTCCTTTCTCCCTGTAACTCATGAGGATTACGGGCAGAATAAAAATCCCTCCCAACAATAAAAATATCTTAACCATTTATTCTGTTTTTGGCCAAGAGGAAATAATACATCAGATATCTTCAAAATGTCCTTGAAAAGGCAGCTCCAGTGGAGTTTGGTCCACTAACTTACTATTAATCTTTCATTTTCAAGTGTTTTCGTGGGGTTTGTTTGAAAATGTGTTTCTTGGAACAGTACTACCTAACAGTGTTGACTGATAATGCTGATAATACAAAAGCAGTTCAGAAAAAAACACATTTCTCTCATGTTTTAAATGAGTACCAGTGTACTGCAGAGAAATCTTCAAAGTTAATTTCTAATAGGATGTAAGGCAGCACTGCACAGAAGTGATGCATCTGGTTTGGGAAAAAATGAGTCCACTTGCAGAACTTCCTTCAGAAGATGACACTTCTCTGTTCTCAGGGATACTATGCAAAGACTCTTCAACCACTTGGCTGTGCACAGCACAGCAAGCCCATCACCGTGCAAACGTGGAAATGCTGCCTCCACTCCCACACAGTATCAGAAGCAACACAGCCATCATTGGGTGCTTTTTTTCTCTGCTAAGAGCTCTATTCTGACCTGCTGGAGCCATTTAAGATTTTCCCCTGTAAGTAACAGAGGTCTGACCAGCTGGGATGTATATCATAGTTGGATTAACACCACAGCTCTCAGAAACTCTGGAGAAAGCACTATGCCTTTTATAGAACAGATGAATAATGGTCTGGGAAAGAGGAAAGATTAAATTGCTAATCAAAAAACAGGGATATTTCAGTTGTTGCTGCAATAAGCTCCTTAGGGTAAACTTAGGAAAGTCATTCAGTGTTTAAAATTGATACAATGCTCATCTATTTCACAACATTTTTCCATCAATAAATCTACTAGCACACAGAACAAAAAAAACTCCTATTAAAAACATAAGTCAAGACTGAACTACACCACTTGGGGGGGGCAAGCCTATCAATCATCAGACTTTAGCTACCAAGTCTTGGGCATCCTGAAATCTGCTTTAACCTGATTTTATCTGTTGTATACCAAAGTGGTGTGGAGTGGTGATAAGAAGATAGCAAAATGGAAGAAAACATTCACACCAGGTAAAAACCTAGCCTCTGTGGTTGAAATCTAATTTCTAAATGGTATTCTTAAAATTCACTACTAAAATCATAAAAATACAGAATAATTTGTGAGATTCACAGAAATTATTGTGTTTCAAACCCACTTGCTCAGAAAAAGCATACTAAAATACAGTATACTCCCAGTAATGCTGGCAGACACACAAGAAGGGGATGTGGGGAAAAAGCTGGAATAGTGCATTTCAATTGCATTCAAAAGACAGGAAATGTTTGCTAGATTGAAGAGTGTGATCAGTATTTACAAACAATAGTAGAAAAAAAAAGCATAAACTTTAGAAGTGCAATTATATAGCATAATGTTAAGAAGACATGAAGCTTGATCAGCAAATGCACTGTACACCAAGCCAACCTACACTAAAACAAATACTTCACTTTTTCTTTTGTTAGTAAAGTTATTCCAATGTCTAAGAAAATACTAAGAGTCATACCTGAGTTTAATTAAAAAATAATAATAAGAAAATCAAGTTTGTATTAAATTACTTGAGTTACTCCCCAGATGCTTGGCCCAGAAAAGGAATTCCATCTATACACCTGGAACTGCTAGAGCTCTCAACCTCTACTAACTGCAGCTTGCTGAAGGCTGTGGAACAGTTCTCATGAAGCACTATCCCCAGGCTACAAATGAATACTTCTATTAGATGTCATTTCAAAAATATACTTTGTAAGAAAATGTTGTAGAGCAGCAGATCTGAACAAAGCAATGTCACATCAGAGGAAGAAACAAAACTGAATAAAACCATAAGCACTTCATCAGATAAGCGATTGGGTTTATCACATCAAGGGAAAGCTTAGCAAGAATGTGCTTCAATGAGACTCCATTTTGCTGAAACCCAGGAAAGCCTACTCTTTTCCCTCCCTAGGTAAGCACTCCCATGCAATGACTGTTGGATTTTACCCTCATTCATGCTTCAAAGTTCCCCAAAGCACCAAGGGATTCCCAATCCCAACATAGAGCAACTATCTGGGTAAGCAAGAAAATACTGGCAAAGCACTACCTCCTTATAAAGTGAAAATGACTTCCCAGGAGCTGACTTTGTGTCTGGACTATGAAAACAGTGGTGATAAAGAACAGCACGGAAGAAAAATGCTGTCAGTTATTGTTTTTAAAAAATCCAATGTGAAGACTGGACATTTTAAGGATACATAACCAAGGATAAGGTGTCCTCCTCTTATAACTGCGTGGTATTTTCCATGGGCTTTTACTGGTGGAAAAAAAAAAAAAGTACTAATTTGTGATCAAACACAGGAAGTTCTTCACCCAGAAACACTGGATGGATTTGTAAATTCAGCAATCCAAAGACTGCTTCTGAGAAGCACTAAGATGCTTCAGTGAAATGATTTGACCTTCACCTTCAAAGCAGGAATGTGTTTTGTTCTATTTGTTCTGTTTTGAATTTCTAACTTTTAAATCCTTTCTTTCAATGCTACCTCCTAGAGTAGGATTAACGAAGTCAAACCATTTAACCAACTCTAATTTTTGAAAAATTGCAGGAAAAGTAAAACAAGTTTCTCTACAACAGTGGAAGGAAACATGTTTTCTTCAGGTTTTGAGACCTACTCCATTGTAGCAACCTCAGCTCATCTCAGGGACCTCACAACTCTTTCCCCCCTTCCTCACGTGCCTTCCCACAACCTTCAGCAGTTCCACCTGAACTCCCTCCACTACCTGGGGAAGCCACACTATTTGGGGCAGCTACACCAGCCACCTACTGCCTGATGGCTTCCCCTCCTTGCTGCTGATTTCCCTAAGGCTTGTCAGATCTGGAAGCACTCCACTCCTGTGTCAAACCTCAGAGAGAGACAAAAAAATAGTGACTCAAGCCTTTATTTCATAAGAAATCAAGGTAAACCAGAAAGGCACAATTTTACTCTACCTATTTTGATAATAAAGACAGATAAAGTCCTCAGGGAAGCAGCTTTTTCAAAGGGAGACACAAATACAGGCTTAGGAGAGATGATGTACATCTCCCTCTGACTCTACAAACAGAGGGGGCCAACCCCTCCTGCCTCATTCCTCTCTGTGAGCACTCCAATGAAACTCTTCTGTCTCACACGTGTAACTGGGAGCGAGGACTGGTATGAGTCATCTGACCCACTTCTAGCTGGATACAGCCTTTTGCTTCCCCTCACACTGGAAGCCTACACTTAAACATAGATGTGTGGGTAACAGGCTGTTTAGACCATCGCTCTTCACGATGCTGCCAGAGAAGGCAGCTGGACTGCTTATGGGTGGTCCAGAGACGTGGGAAAGAACAGACACAGCTCAAACATGATCTTGAGAAGAGTTAGAGACGCAGAGAGCTGTGTGCACCTCTGTAGCCAGTGGAGGAAATGAAAGCAGGAGGGGAGCACATGACAGCCCTGGCTTTCAACTGGTCAGCACCAGGAGTTCCTGAGCTGCTTCTGTCAACCTCAGAGGGTGGGACCAAGCCAAAAGTTCCTGCTCGCACGGTCAGTGGAAGTACCAGTTTATGGGAAAAGCCATTTTCAGCTGCAAAGGCTATTTTTAAGTCCAAAATTTTAAGTAAGAGAAGTCTGAAAGATGAGTACGCATTTGATTACGGGGTGTTTAAAATACAGACAGAAAAAAAACCCTTATTTTATCCCTGTTTCAAGATGTTTAAAGAGATGTGCACATAAAGAAATTCATTACTAACACAAACCCTGCTACATCACTGGCTTGCTCTTAGAAGCAATAAAAGTCACAAAACCCAAAAGCATCCAGGCCTGAAATACCCAGTGTCTGCCCAGAGTAAACAGGAGAGTACCGGAGTCGCACACGCTGTTGTCTCACGCCTCACTTCATGGGACATACAGCTTGAATTTCTAATAGATCAAGATCAGCATAGAATTAGATCCTGAATCTGATGTACCTATTTCCTTAGTAAGAAAGTTCATTATTATTATTACTTCAACAGCCTTTAAGGTGTGTTAGACATTAGACCTGCTGGCTCTCAGGCGTGCAATGCTTATTTAGAAAAAGAGCAAAGTCCACACAGCTATCACCGCGTGTTAACACCTCCCACAGTGCCCTAGCTTTGCATCCACAACCTTCAGCACAGAGGTAGACATGAAGACTGGACCATTCTGAAACAGTAAGGCAACCAGGGCCTGTCTTCAAAAAAAAGTTCTGAAAGAGAATGTCAATCATCAGGGTGGCTCAAAGAGAGAAGAACTGAAGTGTGTTCTGGATTCATTCTTAGCAGGGGTTTCTGTTGCTGGTTTTTTGGTCTGTTTTGGTGGTGGGGTTTTTGTTTGTTTTATTTTTGTTTTGGTTTTTTTTGTGGGTTGGGTTTTTTGTTTTGTTTTTTGTTTGTTTGTTTTAATAAACCAAATAGACAGAAGGACTTTCTGAAGACTCTGTGCACACCCTTCCACTTCCTTCCTTGAGTGGTGAAATAGTGTCCTTGCAGGAAGTTTAATGATAGTGAAGGAACTTCATTTGAATTCTTTGCTCTGTCTCAGCTGTGTGCTCACAAATCCTTTGGAAATACATTATCAGAGGCACACAAAAGGCGTGTGTACACACTGTGTATGCATTGGAGATCTGTAAGCTGTCACGCAGCCTGCTATTGCCTGATCCAGAAACACGGCCCAAATGCACTGACTGGTCAGGCAAAACAGAGACTTTTTGGGTCTTTCCATAAGGGTATTTGATTACAGAAAAATACAGGATAAAACACTTTGTGTTATTCTTTACTTGCTTGTCCAAAGTATAATGCAGTCAACTCCAGCTGCTTCGGGCAGTAACAGCAGAATCACACACTCCAGCCTAATAGTGCCCGTGACAGGTACTGCCAAACACCACCCAGACAAAAACACCACACTGATGAGGTCACACATACCATATGTTGAGCTTCAATACTTCACATTCCCATCTATACTCTTTCAAGTAAACCACAGTGCTTAAACAAATTAAGGCATGACCATCTTTGCTGTTGCTTAGCTTACTACATGTGTCCTCACAAACAGACACGTAACTGTCACAGGATAGCACAGGTGACTTAGCATTAAAGAACATCATTTCAGTTCTAATTTAGGTCACACCTGTATTTGTGTAGGCTTACTGTAGTTTTGCTTTAAATATTTTAACAACAAAAGTATTTGCAAGTGTGTTCATTTTCAATGTATAGCAAGAGCCACTATAAAATCCACTATATCAATCAATTTTTACATGATAACAAACTACATGATATATTGTGAACGTAAAGCAGAAAACAACTAAGGACCTGACTCAAAAATTACTTTATGACTGCAGTTCCTACAGATACCAGTTTGACACAGAAAATGTCTATTTCATGTCTACCGCTTCCTGCAAAAGACCAGAATTTTCCTGCCATTGCTAAGCAAAGTACCATGGCAAACATTCATATATGCTTTCTTCTCAAGGTCCCCTTGTCACCATCGTAAAAAGAACTGCATGACTCAAGAGTCTGACCATTGCAGATCAATGAGTGAGTCACTCTCAGTCACACACAAGTTTCATGTAAAGACTAAAATCGTCTGTAGCCTCTATGAAGCAAAGGAAATCAAAGCCACCAGAAACAAGAAGTAGGTTTGTGTCTAAGGCATCACACAGGGAACTCAAGGAATTTTTACAGAAAAGGGCAGGATTCAAAGCCTGGGAAAAGAAAAATCCCATAACTCATTAAGCTGTAAAAACCAAATTCACCGACAAGTGTAATATGTGCTATAGAAAGAAATCTGTGAAGATATAAAAATTAAAAAAAAAAGGAAAAGGTTAGTGCAGTGCAGCTACATACCCTACTTTTAATAATGATATTCACCTAGCTCTTATGAAAGCTGCTGGATCTCTTAACAATTGAGACCTGTTTATTTATGCAAAGAGCAGACACGGCATGGGAATCCACGGTTCCCTATTCCCCACCAAGTCGTGCCAAAGCCTCTTCACTCTGGTTCTGGAAGAACCACTTTGGGTAACGACAGTAATTTAAGTTCTTTGCCTATTCAAACCTTGTTTTTCCTGCCAAGCCTAAAAGGATATGCCAAGTGTGCCGTTTTCTTTGTCTTGAGCAGTTGTCACCCTAAAAAACTGGACAGCACCACCTTATTCATGAAGCCCTTTAGCCCAGCAGTTACGTTAAACAGCACTGCATTTGTTGATCAGAAATTATCTGAGCAGAATTCATAACCAAATGCTCATCTGCTGCCCATTATAAGTATTACAAGTAGATGCAACGGTGGGAAAAATTACTCAGTAGTTAAGAATTGTATCTGAAGTGAAATGGAGTCTTCCCACACAGATTCAAACTTTGTTTGTTTTGGCAGAAAGGTACCGGAATTTTGGGCACTAAAAGCAAAATGCAATAAAAAAAAAAAAGTGTTTAGATCACCAAGGTCTCCAAGGACTTCATATTGAAAACGTGCAGCCATGAGAGCTTAAACCAAAAGCTAAACACATTTAAAGACTCAAAGTTTACTCATCTCTGCAAAGAATGGTTCCTCAGTTCTGTCTTCTGCTCAGAAGCAGGTTAACTGTATTCCAGACTGAACATGGGAGCAAACAGGACATTTTTTCTTCTTTTCAGAAAAAGATTTTAACAGGAAGTTTACCAAAGATTTACCTAGGACCTGTTTTCATGGCAAAGAAAAGGCAGGCCTTCCAGAAAAAAAGGTACAAATAAAAATTACCTTACATTCAGTGACTAGGCTAGGAATGCGATTTCCAGTACTAAAAAAACTAACAAGTAAAACAAATTATTACAGACAATCCTCCCACTTCAGGTATCTTTCTGGAGAAAACAGTCTCAAAATAATCAAGTTAATTTTTCTAACACGCTGTGGGTACATAATTCACGTAGCATACTTGAAAAACAAAAAACAAAAGAAAAACCAAACAGTTTCTGTTCTCTTGAAGACATTATCATTCAGTAAAGTTCTTATCTGTGCAATTAACTGATAAAACTTGGCAAGGAGACATTGCTAGCTCTGCAGAGAGACATGCCTAGGAAAGTACATTCTAAAATTCCCTCCAATCATCCCAATAGTTTTTGGTCAACACCTCTTCTAAACCCCAAGTTGTTAATGCTGTTAATTACAGTATTATCAACCACGATTATTATAAAGCCAGCTGTTCTTACGACACCTTAATTCATAGGCACCTTCCCAAATTAAGGTGCTTCTGTGTCTAATACTGCATCAGTAAAGGCTCCTTGAAGCGAGAGACTTAAAAATGCATATAGCATTGGTATGTTACTCCAGGCAGGCCTGGCAATGGGATTGTTTTACAAAGGGCAGGCCTTCTCGTATATTCAATTTGCTTCGCTGAGCTCATCTTGTAAGAAATGATCCACTGCCAGAAGGAGATCAATTACCGTTACCGGAACGAACGTTATCAGAGATGGGATCTTAACAGATTTCAGGCAAAGGACAGACGCTAGCGCCAGTATTTGCTTTGTGAAATGAATCTGGAAGATTGCAGCTGGCCTCGGAGGGCGAGTTTACGCTTCGCGGCTCAGCTGATTTGCGAGGTGGCCGCTGCCAAAGGAGGATATCCCGCTCTGCCTTGCGTCATCCTGCCCCCCCTCCCTGGAGGGAGCCACAGCACTCGCTGTCCCCTGGGCTAAGGCAGTTCAGCTCACAGAGCGCAGCCTTCCCGTCGCCTCCTCTACGTGTCCCCCCCAGTCTGAAAAATCGAGGTTGTGCCGTTCTGGAAAGCTGAGGGAACTACCACGGGGGCTGACAGCGGGAACCGTCCTTTGCGGCAGAGTCAAGCTGTTCCAGCAGCTTGAGTCATAGCATGCAACCTCACCCTAACGAGAAGCACTGAACTCATTTAGCTTCCCCACCACAGCCCTTCCACAAACCGAACCTCCCTCTCCTTTCCCCAGGATTCTCTCTCAGTTGCTTCTCTTTTTCTAGCTCTATATTTGGTATCGGGGGGGGAAGCAGCAGTCTCGGTGAAGCAGGAGGGGTGTCAGGACAAAATTACATAGCATTTATTCAGGGCCATCTGTTATTCCAAGCCTCAAAGTACTATTTCTGTATCACTGCAGTGTACCATGCCGGCTGTAAGAAAGAATTTATGGCTATTCTAATGGCAATCAGTTCAGAGAAAGCTGAGGTATCAAATGTTTTGCTATTTGTCACAGAAGAAATTTTTTAGACCTTCTTGTGAAGGAGGTGGGAGCGTCATTGTTTCTTGTTCTTTAAATACGTGCACATTAATATATTAATGCGTTGCCAATTAATATAAAAGACATGAAAACCAAGAATAATGAAAATTTTAGCAGGCTTAGAAAGAACAGCAAGAGGAAGTAGGTTTTCTTTCTAAAGAATTTGCTTTTTTTTTTTTTGCTATTCATTCTCAAAAAACCAGTAAGAGGGATATCACTGTAGCAGTGCAAAGACCTAGAAATGAAAGCCCAGCTTCAGAAAGACAGATGCTGTCTTTTACCCATTCTACAATTAGTGGTACTGAGTAACCTTTAAAAGGGTCAGGTATTTCACTGAGAGGTGGTTTAATAATATTAGCTGCACAGTGCTCCTTGACATGATCAGATTCCCTGGAATCAGATACAGACCTCACATAATCTTTCATGAAACGAGCAACAAATCTCTGACAATAATCATGAGGACATTTTTCCTGTAACACATAACACAGAACTTGACTGCAAAATGCACTTCAAAACTCATAATAAGCACGTGGATTTTATAACTACGCTAAATCAACAGTACTTACATACTAACAAAATTTCTTACCTGATAGGGCTGAAAGGCACTATCTTCAGTTATAAAATCCAGCTGTTTGTCCACAAGGAATTCTACTGCAGTAATTGAATTGTATACACTTTTTCCAACCAAGGGCTTGAATGTCTGGGGGGGAGGGGGGGGAACACAAAGAAAAAAGACAAAATTTACCGATTACAAGAAGCTCAGCACATCAAACCCCCAGGACTGTATAAACAACTGACATAATTGTTCCATCAAAACAAGTTAAAACAGAGTAACAACTACTAATTATACAAGAAAAGAGGGGTTTGCGTCTTGTCGTTTTTCCTTTGTGCCGTCGGTGGAAAAACATCTAGAAAAGGGAAGTACACGCCACATTCTGCCTTTCCCTTGCTGTGCTTGAGCAAGAGCCTTTGCCACAGAAGCTCAAAGTACAGGAGCACGATAAGATCTCAACCGTACGGCTTAGCACACAGATCCTCTCCCCCTGCCCGCAGGACCAGCGAGCGCAGCGGCGATTACGCTAAGGACGCTGAAGTGGAAACGGGCTGCAGACGTGCAAACGCTCCCCACCACCACCCCCCCTTCCTGTTCTGAAATCGTTCACCTTGCCTCGAGTCAACCATCTCATTTCCCTGCCCGTCTCCGCCGCTGCTCTGACTGCGCTGCTGCCGCCCCCGCAGCCGCTCCTCCCTGCGGCAACCGGCTGCTCCGGCGCAGCGGCTTCAGGGACGACAGCGCCCGGTCCCCCGAAGCAGCGAGGGGATGCTGGCCCCTTCCCCAGCACGTGGGAGGAAGCAGGAAGCCTCCCGGCCCCGCCGCAGAAGCCAGGCGCGGAGAAAGGGCAGCAGGGAAGGACCGGCTTCTCGACGCCCCCACGCAGGCTCTGCCCAAACCCCGCCGCCCGCTCCAGGCGCAGCGGGACGCGGGATGCCAAGCGGGGAGCGAGCCGTGACTTGGGTGGGTGTCCCCCGACCAGGGATGAGCGGGCGGTCCCCTTCCCCGCCGGCTGGGTTTCCTGGAAGAGAAGCGCAAGGAGAGCGTGACTGAGCGGGGATGTACCGCCAGGGGATGAGTCAGGTGAAGAGGAAATCCCAGCGGATGGAGGGGAGGGAAAATGCCTCTCCGCAGAGAGACGGGAGCGGCAAGGGGAAGGCGCGGGGGAACAAAAGAAACGACCAGCAGAAAAAGCACGCAGGATATAATGGAAAAAAACATGGAGGGCAGAAAAGCAGAGGAAAGTTATTCTACTGGACAAAAATCAAAAAAAAAAATAGTAATGAGGGAAAACAGGAAAAAAAAAAAGCAGCCCTTTGAGACCGATTCTAAAATTAAAACACAGGAGGAAAAGACAAAGAGGAGAAACAAGGGCAGGTCAAACCACATGAAGCGTCATGCAAATGCTACACCAACATCTGTCAGATGCTGCTATCGCAACCCAGGATCGCTAGCTCACACGCAACAACTGCCAGCAACAGACCCCAAGGACTTCTGTAAGGGGAGGACAGGATCGCTGCCACCCGTTTACAGGTGGGGAAACTGAGGCACGGAACAATCCCGTAACTTCACCAAAGCCACCTAAGCGAGGCAGCGGCAACGCCAGTGACCCTGCCCTCAGCCAGTCTGCAGGTAGCTCCTACGAGATGAACTCAAGGTTTTATTAGACTTCATTACCTACTTTGCAGAGGTGTTGCCTTGCGATTAGGCTAAATATAACCCAGGTCTCTCTGGAGCTTCAGGACTCACTAAACCAATGAGAGAATGCTTCACTGGAGATAAATAATACTTTCTAATGAATATGACCAACTCTACAACAGCTCAGGTTTAATGCACTACATTCTCGTTGCCATTTTATTTAAGGTTTCGGTTCAGCTGTTACCATTTCTCACGCAAGCAAGGAAAAGAAAACCCTATCAGCCAGTCACCGGCCATCTCAACAGGGCAACTAGATAAAAGGGATGAAGGGGCAGGAGAACACAATAATATGCTAACTACAGAGTCTGAAGAGTAAATAATTATTTAACCTCTAATAGTTAAGGAAGGGCCTTTGCTCTTGTATCGCTTTTCTGTAATGGATCTTGTACTGATAATGGTTGGAGACAAGGAGGGTGGAGTTGATGTGAAATTGCAAAGCGTTGAATGTATAAACTCACAAGTGGACCAACTCTCTTCTTTTTTAAAGTCAACGTTGCAGTCTTTCAGTTCTTAACTTGCCCCTGCATCTTCACATACGCTGTCATGCTTCTTACACGCGGACTCCTGTCTAACTTTCGGGAGGATTATTCAGGTCAAGAAACCCGTTTCCGACTACAGACACCAGGACATACCGCGTCATTAGCTGAAACGAAACCATGGGGAACGCAGCCTGCACTTACCACTCAGGATTCAGACACCACCACAGATTCAATTATGTGTGAGCCACTGGTTTATCTTATTGATGGCACTAAAGGAACTGGTTCTAAATATAGATCTGTGAGAGTGATTATTCCGAGAAGAGAAACGTAATGCCTTCTCACTTGCTTTCACAGATCTAAGCCTTTAGACAGGCCAACGCCCCCAAAATGCACACGTGGAGGATGCAGGCTATCCCACAAGCACAGGAGAAAAAATATGTAAATAAATAAAGCAAAACTACCCCATCGTGCCCCACGCCTCAGACACAGACGGCTGCTCAGCTGCACACAACTGGAGATTTTTCAGACGCGATTAGCAAACATTCCCACTATCAAAGAAAAACAAAACCCCACCCTTTAATAAAAGCAGGATTTGGGAAAGCAAAGTTCAGACTCCATCAGCTCCAGGAGATAGGCAGGTCACCAAGGAGACAGCCAAACTGGGACACGTTAGGGATCTGAAAAAAATCTTAAGATGGAAGGCACGACCAAACTTCACATGATACACTGCATATGCACAGAGCAGAACAGACCAAGCACAGCAGGCAACAGCCAGCTACTAGAGGCAAGCATGTGAGACGTGTAAGGACATGAAAATAGGTGTAAGAAGGTCCAACGAGCTCCTTGCAGGCTTTCAGAAGAAGACGCTCCCTCTTTCTCTTCCCAAAGTGGAAGACAACTCCGGGGACAAGAAAGCGTGCTGGCTGAAACCAGGAACAACTGAACCTCTTCAAACAAAAAAGACTCCCCTTTCAAACTTGTATAGATCTTCCTTTTACCATCTATGTTAACCCAAATCCCCTAAGACCACAATTAAGCAAAGCACTCAAGCACTCCATTTTAAGTGACACCTCACTTCAACACTCTTCTAAGTGGCTGCTTAAAAAAAAGACCAAACAAAAAAAATCCCACTCGCCCCCCCAAATTTCCCTGCTAGGCCAAAGGGAGCTGTATGAACACACAGACACAAACACACACACACACTGTGGTTGCTTTCTGACTAAAACATATTTCTTATTCTGCCCTCCCTATTATTTTACCCCAGCTCATGGAAAAAAATAACCTGCCTATGGGGAGGCATGTGGCACGGCTCTGTGCCTGAGGAAAAATTAAAAAAAAAGAAAAAAGTAGGTTTTGGATCTTCTGGAAATCCAAACGCATTTTTAGAGGATGTTATTACCATCGCCTCACAGCGAACAATCTCAGAACTCCTTGATTGGCATTGCCCAGATACTCGTGGATACAGCAGATTACTCACGGGCTGCTTTTTATAACGCCCAGGAACAGCACTCCCGTAGTTATTGATCGTTCCAAAACCCCCACGGCGACCGCGGGCCCCGCTCTCCCGAGGAAGCAGCACCGAGCGGGCACAGGGTACGGTTTTCTCTCTGCCTAATGCAAGCAAGCAGCTGGAGGAGCGGTGACACACACACACACACCCCCCACACACACACACCCCCCCCGCGATGTGAGCAGGCAGTTCCCTGGCACCGGCCAGGGTGGCGGGGGCCGCTGCCGCCCGGCTGCTGCAGGCCGGGCGCTGCCAGGCGGTGACAGCCAGCAGCTCGCTGCCGCAGACGCTCGGGTTACAGCCCAGCCCGCAGCTGCCCGCCCGCCTCACCCCACACGGGCCCGCCGCCCCCTCCCTCCCTCCTTCCCTGCGCTGCGGAACCACATCTCCCGAGGCGCGCACACACACACGCACACACACACAGCGCTGGCCTTGGGAAGAAATAAATCCAATCTCCCTAGAAAAACGCGCATCGGAAAAGAGAACGCGCTTTAGAAAGCGAGGGGCTTGTTGAAGAACGCTAATCTTGAGCCGGGGCCTGTAACGCTTCACAGGCTCTCCCTCTTCGAGCCACAGAAACGGGTGAGACCGGGTAGAGCTAATTGGTACGTGCTAGTCAACAAACTTTTCCACGCATTGTTCTGTAGCCTCGCTGTTCAGTCTGCAGCGGCGCAAGCGCCGGCACCTTTTCGCCACCATACCCGGCCGTTAAAAATAGCCGCAGCTGCCGTCCAAGCGCCTGTTCGCTGCCGTGGTTTGCACTCGCAGGCAGAATTACCGAGTGGAGGAGAGAAGATAAACAAAGCCGATTATGACTAAATAACCGAGCGCGGCGCTTTCCCCTCCGCGGGCTCCCTCGCAGGGCCCGCTTCCACCCGCGGCCTCACCCGCTCAGCCCTGCCCGGCGCGGGTGCCGCAGCCCGCACGCCGAAGGAAGCAACCGGCGAGACGCGGCCCAGGAAAAGACGGTGCCGCTGGCCGGGCCCCGGCCCCGGGGGTGCCGCATGGCAGCACGGCTTGCAGCGGCGAGGCCCCTTACCGCTGACGCCTGCACGACCAGCCCTCCAAGATCGGCACCCGCCGCTCCGCGCAGAAATTGAACTTGGCCAGCGGAAAAAAAAAAAAACAAAACCAAAAAAAAAACAACAAAACCAAACCCGAACCGACCAACCGACAAAACCGCCGGGCAATTTCTTCAGCCGCGTTTCTCGGAAGGGCGCAGGCGGCCCCTCCGCGGCTCCCCCGGGAGAGGGAAGCGTGCGGCACCCGCGGTGTCCCCGGCCCGCGCACAAAGCCGCCCCGGGCCGCGTGCCGCCCCGCCTCCGCGCTCCCCCGCGCCAGCCCGCCCGTCACGTGCGCCGCTCCGCGCACTGCGGGGACGGGGGAGCCCCACGGCACCCGGGAGCGTGCCCCGCTCCACCCCCGCGGCCTTGAAAGGCGAACAAAGACGCGCGGGCGCCCCTCCGAAAGTTAAAACGCCCGTGGGGGAGGGGGTGTCCCCCGGGGGGAAGCCGCGGGGGCGGCCCCCCCCCCCCCCGAGCGATGGCGGCCAATTCTCCCCCGCGGCCCCCAGCTAATCTCTCCCTCAGCCCGTCGGTACGCACCTCGCTCGGCGGCCCGGCCCGGCCCGGCCGGCGGGACCTCCAGCACCCGCCGCCGCCTTTGAACTCGCAAGGAAAATGGTTCTCGCCGCGCCGCTTCCGGGTCGGTCCGGGCAGCCGCACCGGGGGCGGGGACGGCAGCAGGGCCGAGGGAAGAGGCGGCGACGAAGGAGAGGAGGAGGAGGAGGAGGAGGAGGAGGAGGAGGAGGAGGCGAGCTCGCCGCCCGCCCTTTGTGGAGCCGGCGCGGGCTAGCGCGCAGCTGGGCCCGCCGCGGAGGCCCCGGCGCGTCCCCGCCGCTGGGTCATGGCGCGCTGCCGCCGCTTACATAAGGGCGGGCGCGCGATGCGCGGGGCCGGCCATGGCGGCGCTCTGCCGGGGCGGGGAGGAGGCGGGACGCGGCGCGCGGAGCCGCGGGAACCGAGCGAGGGAAGCACGCCGGCGGGAAGGGGCGGCGCTCGGCAGGCGCGGCCCGCGGGGGCGGCCACGTCCCGCGGGGGCGGAGCCGCTGTCCACGTGTGGCGGCGGCCTGGGAGCGGAGCTGGGGCACCCCAGAGCCACGCGCTGCCCAGAGAGGCCGCCCGGCCCCGCCGCAGACGGCGGGACGCTGCAAAACCTGACAGCCGGTGCCCGAGTCCTTCCGCCCACGCACAGCCCCCACCGGGGCCGGGTCTGTCCTGCGAGAGCATCGCCCTCGGGGAGGGTGGGTGTGGGTGTGGGTGTGTTTCAGAGTCAGCAAACGAGAGCTACAATTCTGTCCACGTTCACCCCCCAACCCACCCCCAGAAAAAAAAAACAAAAAACAAACAAAAAAAAAAAACAAAAAAAAACCCAAAACGTGTCAGGCCTGAGCTGAGTGCCTGATTTCGGTCCAGGAACCCCCAGAGCAGAGGGCAGTGAGAGCAACCCAAGGGCAGGGGACGGGCGGGAGCCCTGGGGTGCTCTGCTCCCCCCTGTGCCCCAGGTAGGGTGAGAAGCCCATCAGGGGCTGGTCATCCCAAAGCCCTTTCCTGACAGCATTACTTGGCTGTGATCAGCAAGTACTTACAGCCCATAAACTGATGCAAAACATTCTCACACCATGTTCTCCTTTTCAGCATGCAATCTATTTTCTCCTTCATGACAAACCAACCTGTAAAACGCGTTTTCCCCACTGTTGAACAGGAGTTAATGGCACTAACCAACCTGCCTACATGTTACATAAAACCATCGATTCACCGGAATATAGTCCGGGGGGGAAAAGTGCATGGTGCACTATCTAATGAGAAAACAGTTTTCAAACAGAGACTCAGCAATGCCTGCAATGTATTCCTTGAGTTTAGCTCAGATACCTAAGCATGGATAGAAGAAAACGAGGGGGGGGAAGGAATCATAAGGGAGGTTGAGATAGAGGCATTTATTTCCTGCAGACCCTTTAAGCATAAACAGCTGTACATTTTTTGCTTCATGGAAAAAACAGAAAGCGTGTAGTTTGCCAAGGAACTATGATAATAATGGGAAATTAACGTATGACTACCTCTCTGTTCTCATCTTGAATTATTCCAAATGTCGTAAGCCGAAAGGTGAACTGGAATGCCATAAAATACTGAGCTCTGAAATAATAAATTCTCAAGTACATTTGAAAATTAAAGTTGAACTGGAAGTCCCTCTGTCCCGCTGTGGACTTTTGTCCAGCAAGTGGCTTTCTCCCACAGCAGTCTGAGCCGCTGCATACACACAAGCAGGGCAGGAACCAGGCTACCTGCACACGGCTCTTGGGAACCACCAGCCTATGCTCAAGACACAGAACTGCAAAATGGGATTTTGCCTTGGAGGGACACAAGCAGGGGCGGTTTATGGTACTGATTTTCCCTTTTAAGTGATCTTCCAGCCTGGCGAGGCTGAGCAGCCTTATATGGCAGCAGCAGCCTCCATCTATTCCTGACCACCCAGGCTGGACAGTTGCTCCTCTCATCTCTGGCACTCCTGCACACAGCCCCTCACCAGATCTGTTCACTCTCGGGGCTAGCCAGAGAAAGGCCACCTTCTACCACCAGCAAAGAGCTCACCAACTCCCTCTGCTCCCCCCCTAAAACACACCCTCTGGCCCAGCCAGGCCACAGAAGGGCTACACTTCCACAGAAAAAAATTAAACATCGCGGTGACACCATTTTGACCCGATTTCTTTCCAATTCTTTCTTTTCCACCCCACCTTCCCCAAGGTAGCGGGGAATAACATCTCAGCTGCTTTCACCAGTACCAAGAGAGGTCATGCAGTAGCGGAGACTAAAACGCATCCTTATTCCATGCTTAGGGCTGCAGTTTGCACAACGTTTAGCCCTTCGGTGCAGAAGCGTGCCCATTCTGTCACCGAACAGCAACAGTGCAGCTTGGCAGCTGAGTGGGGAAGTCTTTCATAGATGCGCTTGTTCAGAGGCCTCGCCACCTCTGAAAATTAAAACTTGACCTATCAGTAACAGCTGACACGAGGAAATGTCCTGAACTCAGACTTTGCCAAAGAGTCAAGAAGTAAAGCAGTTTTCCCAAACTTATTACTGCCTTTGTCTGGTCTTCAATTTAAACTTCTAAAGCACATTTTAGATCACCTCCAAGAAGTACTGACATCCCAAAGACCCACTACTGCCACCAAATTCGGTTTCAGGGGGTTCTTTTACCATTTCTCATACAGTTTTGGGGGGTTGTTTGACCATTTCTCATACGGTTTCAGGGGGTTGTTTCACCGTTTCTCTCAAGTCCAAACACCAACGGTTATTTCAGGAAGTGCAAACAAATGAATTATGCCTATCACAGAGCACAACATAATTTCGTGCTACTATTAACCTAACAGCGCTGTGATAACCGTGCGGTATGTGGCCCAACTGTCAAAGCAGGCAATCCGTAATAATATCCAAGACAGACACTGTTAAAATACAAATCACAAGACTGTCTGGAGGACAGGCAAGTTTGCCTGTTTGGACAAAGCTTTATTAATAGACTGCAACTTAGTAACAAAGAATATTAATACCCAGCGCAGCACCATCTCTTCATTACCACCGAGGGATCTGGCTAAAAATTCTCGAGTGGCACCAGCTACACGTGGGATGCTGACCCTGCAACTCTAGTTCCAAGGGTTTCACTTAAAGAGGAACTCAATAAAAACCCGCTAAGTGGGAAAACACCTTTTGAGAGTATATCTAAAAAAAAAAAAAAAGGTTGCCACTGGGGTAATTGCCGATGTTAAGCACACTAAGGCAACACAAAGCTATGTTTACATCACTGCAGCCTACTAAATTTACCACCACGTGCATACGTGTATTCTTAACAAAACGCAGCTTTGCCACGTAAAGGGCACTGACTTTTAAACATGAACTTTAAAAAAAAAATCAGCGTCTTAAGCGTCCCAAAGCCTGTGAAAAATATTCCCGTCCAAGCCTGGTTTATGACACTTGCAAAACCCTACACTTTGGAGCAGCTTATTTAATAGTCGCATTATTTTCGTGTTTTTCCCAACTGTTTGCTTCAGCTCACAATCGGGCCTGAACCCTGCCAAACAAGCCACGCTATAAGCTTGCAGAACAGAGCTGCCTTTGTTCTTTGGCACTGCCGGTCCCCCTATGGAATCAGGCAGCACACTGAACCGCACTCCGCAAACAATCCCTGACCTTCAATCACCGTCCTGGCTCGCTGCCACGGGATACACGCATTACTGGTAACGCGGTGTGCCCTATTTTGCAGATAATCGCTACAACTACAGATAATCGCGAAAATCGACGGAAAACCGCAGACGCTGCCTTCCTAAAATCACAGCCGGAACTTCAAAAGCTACAGCACAGCGTTCTCCCCCCCCCCCTCCCACCCCGCGCACTGCAGCCCTGCCTCAGACCGGGGCCGTGCGTACCGAGCGTCGCAAACGCCACAGGGCTTGCACTTGGAGAGCTCGCGGGGACAATTCCAGGCGGCCTGTGGCTTCGCCTTCCTCTGCCGGAGGTTTTCGCTTTGGTTTGTGTTCGCTCTGCGGCGGAAGGCGGGCCGGGCTGTGCTGACGGGGCTTTGCGAGAGCTTCGCTGTTCGGCTGTCGTTCCTCGCAGCCTCGCCTCCC
>WTSP01003768.1:17961-30055 GCA_025331215.1 Actenoides lindsayi | reverse complement strand
TCCTTCCTTCCTTCCTTCCTTCCTTCCTTCCTTCCTTCCTTCCTTCCTTCCTTCCTTCCTTCCTTCCTTCCTTTCCTCCCTTCCCTTCCCTTCCCTTCCCTTCCTTCCTTCCTTTCCTTTCTTTCCTTTCTTTCCTTTCTTTCTTTCCTCTCTTTCTTTCCTCTCTTTCTTTCCTTTCTTTCTTCTTTCCTGGAAATAGTATGTTAATTTTCCCTTTAGTCCTGATACCAATTTTACAATTTTTCTGAATTACAGTAGATATAAATTTGGTGTAAGTAATGTACCAGTCTTTGACTCTGTCTTTCCAGACTCCATAGGTTGAATTTTCAGTGGCTTGTGCCTGAAGACATTAATACCTGGACAAGTGTTATCATTATACAATATATATAAGCGGAAAAAAATTAGACAATTAGACTATAGATGACTTCTTTTGTTATTTGGGACTAGCTTGTCACTTTTCTTATTTGTCAAAAAAATGAAGTAACAAAAATGACTTTTAATATGGGCATAGACAATAAAATTTGAGAACCTAACTCTAACAGCTGTTTGGGGACAATTTTACTCATGATAATATGTGAGATGGAGAGTTCAGTTTCTTTCCCTGATTGTTAGGGTAACTAGGGAAAAGAATGCTTAAACCAGATCATCAGAACCCACTGTTAAAAAAAGTTGAGTAGGAAAAAGCCAATATAACTAAAGCAAGTCAAAATTGTAGAAGGCTAGTCTAAATCAGTGATTCATGTCCCTTCTCACTGTGGTAAACAGTTACCTTTTCATGTTGGGATGAATTGCTGACTGAAATTCTTTTTTTGTTTGGTGTTTTTTTCCTATTGATTATCAAGGCATTTTAGACTTCAGTGTTAGACTGAATGTCTAACTTCAGAAAAGTCAATTTAAGTGAGACAAATCTCAGATTAGTTGGCTGAGTGGGTTAGAAAAGTTTAACAGTATATGGCTAGAGGTCATTTACAAGATGTCCTATTACAATTTTCAGGTTCTGAGTCACAAAATATTATTACATTGATTGATCTATCTGACACAACAGATGTGAATGAGTTATTCTTTGTACAGAAGGCAATAAAAGCAAAATATACAATTCCACTTCCTCTAGTCCAATACAAATCTGATTGACCATAGTAGGAGGTACAATGAAAGATAAACCGGCAGAATTAAACTGTATGTAACATTTCTCTTCAATTTACATTATAAATAAGAATATTCTTCAAAAGCTTTGGAGAAGGAAAATTGTTCTTCTTCCACCTGGCTTCAACAGTAGGAAAACCAAATAGAAAAAAGGAAAAAAGTAAACCTCCAATTTCCCCCATCTTTTGTTCTGCAAACAAGAACCATGTTTATTGCCTACAAATAGACAGATTTTCAGTAATTGAAAGATAATTATTTATTTTCTTGTCTTTTTATCTGCTGCATCTTATGAATGCAGGTTTTCACAAGGTTTGAAGGTTAACATGTACACTTACTAATTCATTTTTTACCCGCTGAAATGGGCAAAACTGTAACTGTGAGCTCACACTAATAACAAACTTAATCTGCTCTAATGATTCCAGATTGCACCTCAGCAGAGCAAAATACAGATATCAAATTATCTGATCTATATTGTCACAAAATAACTGACAGTGGGATTTATCCTAGCTAACTCAAGTTAATTTAAAATTAAGATGGATTCAGCTCTAGATTAAGAACTTATAATTTTGACAACTGAGTAAAAAAAAAAAAAATTAAAAGCAGAGTAGCTTTTCAGTCCTACTAATCTATTGTATAATAGTAAGCAAAAAAATTTATAGTTTTAAGTTTTATAATAATTATATGTCATCTGCATCCATGTGTAGAACTTCTAGTTATTTGTTATTTGTGTTGTTTCTCCTTCTGCCTAGTCTCTTAATTTTCTGCTCCAAATACTTAACTCCCTTTATAAAAGGACAATATGTTTTTATATCAATATTTATACTAATAAAATAATTTTAAACCCCCACAATGATACAACTGTAAAATATAGACTGACATTGTAGAAAGTAGGATACTTGTGGTAGTTATTAATAAATCCATTGCAAGAAATTTCTGATGTAAAACTGAAGTAAGCTTAGGTTCTGAAGTCTTTTAAAATCGTCTTGCACTGGTGTATTCTGGACAACTTATTTTCAATGAGCAGACAAGAGTTTTCTCAAGATACATACAGCAGAACAAAGACCCACTGGAGTGATGGTAAGACAAAATATATGAAACCATATTCAGATGAAGAGGAAAGAAGAGGTTATCTGGTCTTCAATTCCCTCCTCCTTTTGTGCCATGAAACTAAACCATCTGCACTTAATTTTACCACACCTGAGCATAGTCAGAAAACGAATTAAAAGAAGCCTTTTTTAACTGGAGGTATATGGTGAGAAATAGCCATTGGGAATTCAACCCAAAGAGTGAGAATATGTCAAATTGCTTAAAAAATATTCTACCCTCTTTCAAGGCCTATCCTAAATAATCTGAGAACAGAGATGACATTTAAAAGCAAAAGGGAAAGTAGGCAGGAAGATGAGAGCAGAAAAGATTAATTTCTTTTGCTGCAATATAACACTATCATTTTTCTTAATTATTCTTGACATTTCACCTATTATTCTGTGAGCTCCCTCAGAGCATAGCAGGGAAAAAATGCCAGTTGCTTTTCAGAATAAAATGTGAAGAGATACTTGCTGTCGGCTTTTATGGCTGGAGTCTGCCCTTTGATACACAGAATCATAGCACCACCTATCTGGTAAAATTAGCTGTTAGGTTTGCAGATGTGCAACCCAAACCAGATTTTTGCAAAATGGTGTGTGTGGTGTGTATTTGTGTAGAAGAAAGACACTGGAGTAAAGTTAATTTTATGTCAAAGGAGAAATACTGAAAATATGGTGAAAAAAAATAATACTTAAGTGATGAATTAGCTCTCTAAGAACTTTTGTTGAAATTTGTAGGCCAGAATAAATAATACATATCTGTCTAGAGCATTTAAATACAATGTATTCTCTAAAACCCAGAACCAATGTTATAGAGTAATATCTATCTATCATAATGAATGAAACATTAATTTCCTCAGCTCCTCTAGGGTGTTGCTGTAAAACAAGGATTAAGAATTATTCATCAGAACCAATGTGAAAGGACTTAGAGGATATGCTAAGAAACCCACAGTTGTCATAGAAATACAGAAAACAAAGCAGAAAACTCAATCAAGCCACAAGTGATACAACATTTTATCTTCTTAATAAGAACACCTTTATTTCACTGGATTTTTAAAATTTAATTTCTGTACTTCAGTGAATCATGAAATATAGGTAAGAAATAAATTGCTAACCCACAAAATTATACCAATCAAGATAATAACTGTTCTTAAAAAAAAATTAAAAAAATCCTACTTTATAAGCATTATTAAAAGCATATGCTTGGGAATTAATAAACAGAAGTCAGAGCAAATAATTTCACAAGGCAAAGCACATATCTGCTAGAAGGACATCAACCTTGTCAGAATGTACTTATCTGTCTATTTATGTGTTTATTTATGTAAAGGAAATACTGACCTCTTCATGATAATACAGGCTTAAAATGAAAATTTATTTTATTCACATGAAACTTCTTGTAAGTTTGATACTTTTTTGTAGGTAAGCAGCTATTCCTTAAATCTTTCACATGTCTAACAAGATTAATGAGTGTAAAATAATGAAACTACATTATCTGAAATCTGTAGAATCTCAGTGCCCTCCTCTCTAGTAAAATTTGTTCTTATGAAGAAAATCTTCCATGTCAATCCACAATGAACTGTCAATACCCTAGTACTTTTCTGGTCCCTGTTCTCATAAATTATGCCCTCCTCTCCAATAGCAAGAATTCTCCTGATCTTCAGCAATCTTACCAACTAGTGCTAAAAGAGAGAAAAGTCACGGTTGTCACTGCCTGATGGATTTGAAACTATTTTAAGAGGCATCCTTGTAAAGCACTATGCAAGAGACTTCCAGTCCACAACCCTTCCATGTTTGTGAAGAGACACAAATTAATGATAGATGTGAGCTTTCTTTCCCACAAAAGGAGAAACTAAGCCTCAGATGAGCAATCAGGCTAGAAACCTACCCTTTGTGGCATGCCTTCCTTTTCTTTTCCAGGAGGGTGTCAGTTGCTTACTGTGACACTTATCAGACCTTTATACTTTAAGAAGAGCTATACTTCGGAGTTGAACGGTGCAAGAAATATGTTTAAGCCAGGGAATGAGTAAAGAGAGTCTTGTAAAGAAGTTCTGACACAGCATCAATCACCAGCATACTGTACACACACCTTGTAGTGTCAAATGGCCTGGGATGACCTTACTGAATGTTAAGTGTCTGATTTGAGCATACAACTGAAGATACAATATAATGAATGTTCCCTGGAATATCTTTATTAAATGCCTCCCAAGGTACAATCTATAAAATTCTGGATACGTAGCCATGGAGTTTTGTGTTGTCTGACATGGTGTAGCTTCTAGGGAAAGGTCCTTCAATTTTTCTTGTTGTCATTCTTCAAAAACTAGTATAAAACATTCAGAGTTAATAAATTTAACAATAATTTGCAGATGGAAATGTTATTATTAAAGAATTTATTTGTTGTTCTTATTACCATTATCATCATCATTGTTGCTACAGCAGTTCTAACTTCAGAAAAACTGAAAATAGTTACTGTAACTATTCCTTGGAAAAATACATAATAATGTTATTTATTGACTGTTTTCTGAACAATGTAAACACAAGGAATTAGATATAATTGCAGTGGAAAGTTATCAGTGGATAATTTTTATCTATGAAGGACAGAAGATTGCCAATATGTTATCAGGCCTAAGATCCCTTTACTCTGCTTTCTTCAAATAAAGTGTGGGTAAGAATTTGTGGCAATTTGTAGCCCTGGGACTTCCTGAGCTAGAAGCTATTCCTTCATAATTGGTACAGTTACCTTTTGAAGGAGTGTTAATTTTTAGCACATGATATTGCAGAAAAGAGTGCCATACCTATTACACATTGTTATTATTTTTTTCAAGTTCTCTTGTAGCATAAATAATTTCGAAGTTGACTGGAGTGAACAAAACACCTGAGTAATACATTTTAAGTATCTATTTTCACAGGAGATGAATAACACTGCAGATTTGCTGGTTCCTCTCCATTGATCTAGTGGTTTTTTGGATGCCTGCATTGTAGACATGTAAAGTTTGGTCTTAGGATTCTATGTTTCCTTTCTGTGTAAAATAAACATTATTAATAATAATACCCTGAATCATAACAGTTAATGCAAAGATACTGTGAAAGAATGATTGAAATTCAAATTTTGATATTTAAATGAAACTGTGAGTCTTAGAAACTTACAGGAGACATTCATGGGAAGAAGAATATTCAATTTCTTCTAATAACACTACACCTCTCATCTGAGGCATCTGGGCCTGGTTATTTCTTGCTCTGAAACAGATGGTCCCAGGGTTGGACCTCCTATTGCAGTTCTTATTACCTGAATGTCCTCTGGTCACAACTATTCTTCTCACACATTATGAAAATCTGGACTTTATTTTTCTTTTCTGGAATTTCTTTGTGCCTGGTTGTTTGCCACTGTTAAAGGAAAAGAGTGGTATTTCATATCTTCATTAAATCTGGGATTCGATCAATGCCCACAGAATGCTTCTGTTGTACTGACTAGACTACGTTCCTTGGAATTGTCCTCAAAACAACAATTTTAAAATCTAATTAGTTTGAGGGAATATCTTTTTATGTGCATAACTTAATAAAAAAATTAAATAAATATATCTATTCATGTCTAAATCAACAGTAATGAATGTGTAGCTGTAAAATAATCAGTTCCCCAAGATCTTTTTAGGGGATTAGCTTTTAATGTGTTGCACGCATTCTCAACATTTAGAAAGAGGTAAAAAAAGAAGATTCTGGGCATTTCATCACACCTTGATGGGCTGTTGTTCTGAGAGATTCATAGGTGTGCATATGCAGAATGAACACTGGTCTGACAGATACTAGGCTAATAGCTACTGAGGGTGAAAAATGCAAGATGATCAAGTATGCAACAGTGTCAGACAGGATTTCTTCTCTCTCCTTTCTGAATTAACCTAGAATAAAAGGGAAAATAATCCAAAGTGGATGTCTCTGTCATTTTCAAATTGGGTGTATCTCTTTCTTCACTGAAATGTAGTCACTCCATGGTGCAATTTTATGTCTTTTACATATATCAGATTGTGAGCAAGTTTAACACAGAGGACTTCATTCTTTAGATCCATAAGTGCACTTTGCAACTTATCTTGTAAAAGTCACCTATTGTGGTTTTACATACTTGTCTAGGGTCACACAACAGAGGTTGGATTGAAGGCCTAAACTGGTAATTCCCTACCAGATTAAACAAGCTGTAATACCTGAGAAAGAAGGAACCTTTTACTGATTAAGATATATGTGTATCTGTGTAATGAGAAAAGTAAGGTAATTATGACAGCTTGTCCTTGATGTCCTTCAGCAGAAAGTAATCTGACATAAACATTTAACAAAAGCATGACACTGAAAATTCACACTCTCTGTTTAATACGTTTTTTATATTTTATTATTTTTTAAATTATTGGATGTCTACATTTTTTCATAGCAAATCCTTACAACTTGAGGGGGTTTTGCCTAAGGCAAAACACTGCTGTTTGATTTATCTTCTGCACTTGTCTTGCTTTAACAATATGAACTTATTTTCAGAGAAGTGCAAAGCTATGTTTGATCCCACAGGGAAAAAGTTTTCTTTTTAAAGAAATGTGTAGAAAGTACTTAATAACTTATGTCACTCGGTTTTACTGTATATTATATTTTCAGTCACTACAGTTAACTTTCTGAATCCCCAGATGCCAACATTTTAATAAAAACAGGACATTTTCAACAAAATGTCAGTAACAAAGTGATCAAAGTGCTATGGGAGCAGTTTGGCAACAGTTTGAGCTTTGAATTTCCCATTCAGTTTCCAAAACATTCACTTAAAAAGCATTTATTGAAGCTGAACTGCCTTTATCAGCCTGATCAGAGCTCCATAAAGAGCATGCATGATTCAACCGCCTTTCCAAGCTTTAAAAAAATATAACTTTGATATATGCCTCACAAGTACAGCACAATAGTTTTCATGCTCACGTTTGTTAAGATTTAGTGCAGCCATTAAAGAACAGAAGGGCTCTTTGGTGGCAAATCTGAGACATACCAAATATCCCAAAGCACAACCTTCTACAAATCAGAGATTAAGGTACTGAGAAAAATTTCCACTTGATTGCAGTTTTTCTTCTTAAACTTGTATCAGGAGTGACTATCTTTTCGATCAAATCTCTGAGGGAGGTGATTTTTTAAAATTTTTTTTACTCTCTGAGAAAAATATCAACTGAGAGATTAAAAGTGACGTTTTATGTGCCTTGTCCAGAAGTCAGTCAATTTATTTAACAAACTTTGTGTGTGCCTGACCTATACATGAAGTTTGCGACTTGTCTCTTGTCAAGTATTGATCACTTAAGACTTTACTGTTTGCTTGTTGCAATGTAGCTAATAATTTCTTTTTATTTAGTTTTGTGGCTTTGAATTCTTATCATGACCCTGCTGATTTCTCGGGGACGTTCTTGCTTCAGCTGTGTAAATGGGCTATGGAAATTAAGCCTACTAAAGTACCTTTCCTGGGCAAACAGCCTTTGTTTTTCATCAGTTCACATTGCAAGTGGTTTGCATGCCGATAATACATTTGGAAGCAGCAGATGCCATCAATCTTTATGACTTTCTGATACACACCATTTCACCTCTACTTCTTGTAAGGGATGGCTGAGCAATCATTCTATATTCTCCTTGAATGACGTAAAACTTTCTTTGTTTAACTCACCTCAGCATTTTGTGATCATTGCTGGGTATACACGAAAGATAGGGCTTTCATCAAGTCTCTGCTTGATGCCTTTCAGATGGCATTCCAATCTGCCAGACCTCTTTCTCTCTAAACACTTATGTTGTACTATCATATTTTTCATTGCTTCTCAGTTTAGGATGGAGAGAGTGATTTTATTTAATTTTCTTAATGTACCCAGACTATTTTTGCACAGACTCAAAATGTTAGCAGAGACTCTATTCCTAGGGTCACTGACAAATCATTTATGGAACTGCAAAAAGCCAATAAAATGAGAACAAAAATATCGTATTTAAGGATATTTGTATATATGTCATCAGAGAAATAGAATGAACTTCTATAGAGTATTTAGATCCTGCCTAGTTCAGAACTGGATATGTTACTGTCATAGGGCATTACACAACAGAGTTTATAAGCTGTGTTTATGCCACTCAAGTAGTTTGCAATGCAATGGTTCATTTTACATAGATTTCAAATGTAACAAACTGAACAATGATATTTCTGGCTTATATTCAGCGTTAATTATACACAGGTGTTTGCAATAGATCTTTCAACTAAATCATAGGATCTACAGGTGTCTTTAAATATCTGTTTGAACCAGAGCAGGGAAAAACGTAACAGACATTGATTTGTAATTCATCAATCATTATGGCAACACCCAGCAGCATCAGCCAGAGATACAATCTCATTTATCAGATTAAAAATAATTTTTTTAAAAAGTGATTATGTAATCTACAATGAGAACTGCTGTGTTTGTGTTTGGCAAGGCTTCACATGGGGGAGTGGGTTACTGGCATGACTCCTGTAAGAAGCTTTGAGAAACTCCCTGATCTCCAAGTCAGTCCTGCACTGGCCGATGTTGAGCCAAGAAAGGAAAAATCTATTGGGCAAGATCCTGTATTTTGGGAGCTTTTTGTTTGTTTGTTTGTTTTCTTGTTTGTTTGTTTTGTGGTTTTTGTTGTTGTTTTTGATGGGTTTTTTGGTGGATTTTTTTGTTGTGTTTGTTTGTTTGTTTGTTTTGTATAGGGTTTTTTTTTTTATTGTTTTTTGTTTTGTTTTGTTTGGGAGAGGATTGGGACTTGAAAGAGGCGACCATGTGGACACTGAGGTCAGTGAGATAGCAGGGGATAAGGCATGGTGGAGCAGCCATTCCCTTTCAACCCATGATGAGATGGTAGGCTGACCCCATGCAGACCTTAGAGAGTAGTGGTGGAGCAGAAGCCTGTCTGTTGTCTGTGGAGGACCCCATGCCAGAGCCAGGGACTGCTCCTGAAACAGAAGAACATGACTCCAAAGGAATCTCGCACTGGAGTCATCTGTCACTGGGAATATTACAGCCCGTGGAAGGGACCTACACTGGTAGGAGAAGTAGGAGGATTGTTTCCCATGGAAGGGACAATATGTTGCAACAGAAGAGGACTGTGAGGAAATTTCCCCCTGAAGAGGAAGGTGTGGCAGAAACAACATGGAATGGACTAGGATTGACCTCAATCCTCATTCCCTTCCCCCATGCACCATTTTAGGGGGGATGTAGGTAGAGAATCAGGAATGGAGCTGAGCTCAGGAAGAGAAGAGGGGTGAGGGGAAGGAGTTTTTAAGATCCAGTTGTATTTCTCACTGTCCTACTCCGATTCACTTGGTAAATTGGTGGTGGGTTTGTTGTTTAAATTAAATTGATTTTGTTTCCCCCAGTCAAGTCTGTCTTTTGTGTGTGACCATAATTGGTGAATGTACCCTACCTGTCCTTTGTCTTCATCCTCAAACCTTTTGTTGTATTTTCTCTTCCCCAACCCACCAGATCGGAATAAGAGTGAGTGAGTGGCTGCATGGTGCTTCGTTGGTGTCTGGGTGGGCTTAAACCATGACATGTTAATTGTAATTTCTGTGATTCTAATGTTTCCTTCTCAACTGTCCTCTAATTGTCTGCCTGTCTATATTACAGACACTCCCTGTCTCTTTACTTCAAATTTCTTATGCCTTTGTAGTAATTTCTTTGTGCATGCCTAAAACTGTGCCAATCTTATCATAGACCAGCAATTCATAGACTTCTTTATATCTAAGCTCAATCAAAACAGAAAGGAAGAAATTCTGCTTCCAAAATATCAGTATGTTTGATATGATTGATTGAAAATATTTTATACCATTAACTTAACATAGTGACAAAATTGGACTTCTAAGAAATATTGTTCAGATGTTATTTTCATTAAATTATACTGGAGGAAATAATGTTCTCTCTTTTTTTTGTGTAAGAACAAGGCATTTAAAGTGCTGCCCTGATGGCAGAAGAGGCAAATTAATTTCTTTCCCTCACCTAAAATTATTCAGAACCACATCCCATATGGGAATAGGCTAACCATCTGGCTATACTTGTTTAATCTGACTAGGGAGTGGCTAGGAAAACCTACTGGGAAAGGAAAAGTCTTTAACTGTGATTCCTGCTCTGAATAGTTATTCTGAAATTTACTGATTTATTCACTAACAAAAAGCATGAACATTTCTGAAACAACTACCATATTTCATATCTCCCTTTTTCATGTGATATCCTAGTCACAAATTTATGACCTTGCTCTACTTCAATGAATCTTATGGTTCTTTTTGCAAAGTTGCACAACTTCAGCAGAAGAGTAGGAAGATGCTAACCACACAGTGAGGCCCGTTAACTGCTGGTGAGAAAACTCTTCTGGAGGAAGAGAATCAAATCTAATTCTTTTTATATATGTCAATATTTGAACAGTATGACAATTGGTTGAAGTTCATCACCTTCAGTTTTGGACATAATTTCAAAAAAAGCACAAGTGAAAAGTAATCAGTTGATGAGTTCCCCTCTCCCAGCAAGTGGTTTGAAGCTCTCAAAGTACCTAGCAGCTGAGCATTGAGTTGTTAAATTCTGGCAAGAAACAAAAGTCTGCAGTCTTGGATTTGTTTCTATATTAGAAAGCTGGCCTTTGCTAACCAAGAAACTATGCCCGGAGAAATGTCTGAAGTCAAAAACTATGTAAGAGAGCATGCTAACAATTAGATATCCTAGATAACCAGGCACAAGGGCTAGAGCTCATTAATAGCACAGTTCCGGCAGCTTCAGGTTCTACTTAAGTGCGAGAGTATTTCAAAAGGTCTTCTAGTAGTTGCTTCTTCCATAATGTCCCTCTCTTCATCATTTTCTATATCTGTTTCTAGCTCTGTTTACCTCACACTTCAGGTTCTTTGAAGGGGAACACTTTCAAGCTTTTCTTTTCTACTTGGCTACCCTTTACCATAAAGCTTGAGGAACTCAACATATTGGAGATTACTGACCTTTTGTCAAATGCAGTTGAAATTAATTGCCTTCAGAAGCATTTGAGAAAAACAAACAAACACACATAACATACACACACATAAACTTTATTAATGCAATCCTAATTTGACTAGGAAATATGGCCAAAATTAAATTAAAAATATACCAAAATTGTAGTGGTTTTTTTTTTTTTTTTGAGGAGCAACTACATCTTCTAGTTATATCCTTATATCAAACTTCATGGTGACTGACTTTATCTGACACTTGGCCATTGCTTTCTTGATGCCTGATGCTTAACTTCTAGCTCCTGCTGCCTCTCCTGTGAGTTAGTTTGATCTTCTGTCACGTCAAAATCCTGACTCCTAGAATGCTGATAAAGAGCATTCTTTTTAGAGGTAGGAAAGAGTGAAAGTGATTTGGCTCAGAATTCATTTGACTAGAAATAAAACTAGCAAATTAAAGAGTTAACTTTTTCCCCAGCAAAAGAATGTAAATTTCTCCCAGTGATTTGAAAAATACATACTAAAGTATTTTTACACATTATTTCAACATCATGGGGTTAAAGTCCAAGATACTAACACTACAATTCTAACAGAAAAAAACCTAAATAATATAAAAATAAAACTTGGAAAGGACTATAAATAAAAACCAGAACATCAGGCTTTATTCTGATCAACACCATTAGTGATAGTAATTTTATGACAGAGAAAAATCTTAATGATATGAGATATTGTGGTGGGTTGACCCTGGCATGGCACCAGGTGCCCACCAAGCCCTTCTATTGCTCCCCCCACCCCCATCAGCACGACACACAGGGAGAGAATAAGATGCAAGGAGTCATCAGTTATGATAGATAAGATGTTATTCAGTACTTCCCGTCTACAGGCGATGTCGGGCCGAGTCCAGGAAGCAGGG
>WTSP01003768.1:0-17861 GCA_025331215.1 Actenoides lindsayi | reverse complement strand
TATGGAATATCCCACTGGTCAGCTCTGAGGAGCCCCCCCCATCCTGCCCCCCAGCCTCTGGTGCCGTGTGAGCACTGCCAGTCATAACACAGGTGTGTTATCAACACCCTCCAGCTCCCAGTACTACAGCACAAGGGCTGGATGGGGAAAAGCAGCTCAGCCAGACCCACTACAGATATATTCTAGCTATTTTTTGCAGTGAATTGATATAATAACAAACAATTCACAATGACAAATAATACATAGGATCATAGTATGATAGTGGTTGGAAAGGACCTCTGGAGATCATCGAATCCAACCCCTCTACCAATGTAGGAACACCTAGGGCATGCCACACAGGAACAGATCCAGTACATGAAGGAAAGTGAGTCCTCATTTACCTGATCATTTTCCCTGGGGAAGCTTATTTTTTAACTCTAAAATTAGATGAGCATAGAGTTATGCTCCTAACCTTGCCAAGGTTTTCCTCTGCCTTGGTCGTATGGAGTATTGTGATACATAAACCTAAATCAAGTTGAGACTGAGAAATTATTCTTCATTTGGCTCTGTTCCTTGAAGCAGCTGTTAGAGTTGGCATTCTCAAACATGCCTGACACATCCACTCTGAAAATGTGTAGCTATCTCCAAATTTATGCAGATGTCCAGATGCTAGAGTGGTGATTGAGACATAGATGATGAAGGTTTAATTCATGATCCGTCCTGAAAATAGGAAGTTCAAATCCTAATTTTCCACTTCCATTCAAGACCTTATCCTTGAGGATACTTGCTTCTGTGGTGAAAGGTCACTGTGTACCCCTGTTACTGAAATATTATTTCAATTCAGAAGATCATTTGGTGAAAGCACTGTACAGAAAACTCTGTACTTCATAAATCTGGTAGGTTAAAGGGATGAGGGTATTACTAGGAATGTGTCTTTTTTTTACAGTATAATACTATTTAAAGTGGGTGATAGAAATCAGATCACCTACAGATGCTTTATCTATAATAATGCTCCCTCTTTCTTCTTTAATGGTTTTTGAACAACAGCACATCTTCATCAAGTAGTCTGAATATTACAGTGCAATTTGGAACATAGATTTGTGTCCCTTCAAGCAAAATGTATTTGACTTTATAAGTAAATAATTATGTAACTTTTGTTTTTGTTTTGTTTTAGTTTTTTTAAGGAATCAGCCTTTTGGCCCTTCTGTGAAAAGCTGTATCTACTTTCCTTCAAAAGAGGAGTGGAAAAAGGCACCAAGGCGTGTCTGGAGTTAAAAACATAAAGTGTGTTTCAAGATACGCCCTGCACTTCATATTTCCTATTGGCCACAGTAGAGTGTGTCTCCTGAGAAGTCTATGTTTATATTATTAAATTGAACAGTTCCAGGGAATGTTCATGAGGTCTAGAACTTCAATGTCTATTTTTTTCATTTTATTTTTTATCATGGCAATTTGACTTGAATCAATTAGCACTCTCCCAAGTAATCCCTGAGTCTGGTTCAAGAATTATCACATGCTACAGACATTCTTTAGAAACTTGCTCAAATTTACCCAAGATGTCCATCTGTAGATGAAGTGAAGACAGGTTACACTGAGGTGAAGCCCTACTTTTTAGTGAGTAAATAATTTGTTTTTCTGTTTATTAACAAAAGGTGTGCAGGACAAGAAAAGCTTCACATAGTGGATGGGAATTGAAACATTATTTCATACATAAGAGACTAGTATAAAAATTAACAATATAAAATTGCCTGAAAAGAACAAAGGAAGAATTCAGAAGGTGAAGAACAGGTAAGGTTCAGAGCAGATTTAAGAAAAAATTAGTAAGCAGACATGGAGTAATGTTATGGAGAATTTGAAGAAGACTATACATGAATGTGATAAGAAGATGAAGAAGAGTTTATAGGACAGGAAGTTAATGTTGGTTATCCAGAGCAATGGATGAATTTAACTTTGATACTTTGAAAAAAAATTGTAGAAAAGGTGCTGAAGAGGCTGTATGTGAGGAGGCTAAAGCTGTCAAGACAACAGATAGTGGAGACAGACCAGAGTATTGCTTGGAAGAACAAGAACAGGAAAGATATTTTACACTGAAGAATGAATGACAAGGCTTTGACAGAGCTAGCTGCATACTCAGTCTTGAACTGGAGCTCAGATAAACTAGAATTAATATCAGTGTGTTTTCCTTGAGACAAAAGTCTTCCATGCATGGTAGTAATGTCAGTTCTGTCAGTCCCTCTGTCTTTTATGTGTATGTCAATCACCCAGTCAACAAATGCAAATTTTTAATTCTAAAGGAAAGTAAGAGATTTTAAATCTCTCTTTCTTATGAATGTACACAAAACCATGTATATATAGATATTCTGTAAAGTACTTCCATCACAGTAGCAATTTTTCTTGACAAGTGATTTTTTTTATTGCAAAAAAGAAGTCTAAATGAAATTTTGACAACCCAGTCTATGCTAACAGATTATCCAATTAGTTTAGTTCCTAATCTATTTTATGCCAATTTTATTTTCAGTGTCATGTTTATTGCAAAAACCTGAATTCTAATGTTTGCTGTTCCTTTGTCTTTTTGTTGTTGTTGTTGTTGTTGTTGTTGTTTGTTTTGCTGTTTTGTTTTAGGTTTTTTAGTGGGTTTTTTGTTTGTTTGGTGGTGATTTTTGTTGGGTTTTTTGTTGGTTTTTTTCATTAGGTGAAGAATCTTTTCTCCCATGGAGTTAAACGGAAAAAAACCAACACAAAACCAACACAACACTAATGTCTGATGGAAACATTTCCTTCTAATTCCATGTTACTGAAATACATGAATTCTAGATTTCTTCTTAGAATGCTGGTTTTCACTTCCATACTTCTCTTGTCTGAGCCACTTCTTATAGGTGGAGAATTTTAGCATTATTTCTGTGATTCTGTTCTGCAGGTTTATCAAGAGATTCCATTCATGCCTTAGGGTCCCATTCTGCCCCTAGCTAAACAAATACACAATGGTCAGTTCCCACTGAGTGAGAAATGCATAAATATCTGAACAGAAAGGTCCCCAAAGAAGTGCAAAGGGCCAAGAAAATATGAGACAATTCTGGTTAAAGCTTAAAGCTGTAGTCAGGGTCTCTTGCTAAATAACTTCTATACCATTTAATCTAGGCCTTATAGTAAGGTTCAATGAAAGGTGTAAAGAATGACAATAGGGCGGCTTTGTGACTGTTCACAGGGAATCCTATATACAACCAGAGGTACACATAATCGGTCCTGAAAGTAATTGTTTGAAAAATTAGGACATGGATGGAAAAGTTGTGATTTTAATTTGCATGGAAGAGGGAAGTAATATTTCAATACCTTCAGTATTATGAATTGGAGGAAGAAAATATACAGAGATGTGGAGGAGAAAGACAGTCTAATAGAGAGCTACAAAGAAAACAGTAACTTCTGTCCAATAGTATTGTCATCACAGATTTGAATTCCATATAACCCTACAGTCAGGTCCTATTTTGGAATCAAATAGTCTTATCTCAGTTTTTCTTATACTGGTTTAAATCCTTATACGTAAAAACTGGAAAATATGCTTTCTGGTATATTGCCAGCTCTTATTTTTCCTCATTCACAAACATAAATTGCTTGGCTTAATAAAGAATATTTTATTTCAGGGAGAAAATGAAAACATAAGAAAGTATATAGGCAGGATAACATACAGGTCCTAACTGCTAACTATTCCATGGTCCTTTTTTACAATAAGGCAACTCCTAAGTCAGCTGATTTTTTCTCTGCTTCTGCAGTAACATGTACTTCAGAGCTGGGATTGTCCAGTCTTGCTGGGTAGTAAAGATCTACTACTGACCTTATGGTGATGTAACGTACTTTGCTCATAGTGAAAATCCTTCATTGCTCCTTGTTATGTTATCTGCTCACCATTTTTCTCCACTCCTTCCTCTGCTAGCAGCTTTACTAGCCATTCTCAGTGTTCCTAAGTTCTCAATAATTCAGAAAGCACTGAAAACCACCAATCTTGTAACATACAAGTGATTCTTAAGCAAGGTCTTTAATTTACAGATACCTCTTAAACTTGGATCTTTTAGAAAACATTGTTCTACAAATTCTCCTATCTTTTTCTTTTTTTTTTTTTTAATTCTTAATTAAGGCCATAACTTTTGCACTCTGTGACAGAAAGCTATTGTCTTAGGTTAGCTATCCACTCTGTTTGCATACATTGAATTGGCCATCATTACGGTATATTATGATAAGAAATGATACTTTATATTACTACATTAGCAGAAATAATTTCCAAATATAAATAAATAATATATGAAAAAAAAATAAATAAAAGCTGTAGGCTGCCCATTGGAACATTTAATATGTCTCCTTTCTTCCACTAGATGTCAATAGAGTGTTCTCCCTTTCTGGGTTCCTCTACCATT
This sequence comes from Actenoides lindsayi, assembly GCA_025331215.1. Classification (NCBI taxonomy): domain Eukaryota; kingdom Metazoa; phylum Chordata; class Aves; order Coraciiformes; family Alcedinidae; genus Actenoides; species Actenoides lindsayi. Next base: position 13,476 of record WTSP01003768.1, on the reverse strand, counting down.
TGAAAATTTGGAATAAATAATAGCAGGGGTTTGGTTTTTGCTTTAGACCTTAGCCACAAAGCTTACATCCCCATACATCCCTGAAAGGTTACGCCAAAGAGAATAAAAGGTCTGTTGCTAAGGTGGAGAATGATTTCTGTTTACTGAATCAAGATTAGGCTCTGTGGGTGCTGAATTGAAAGAAAATTTCTTTTAAATAGGGCCCTGAGAAATCAATTGTAACCAGCAGTTAATGACCAGTTTGTGAACAGCTTGAGGGAAAGCCAAGGGCAGTTAAAACTCCAGCAAATTAGTCGTTAACTGTGCTAATGAATGATATTGCAGGGATTATTGCTATTATAAACTGTAATCAATCAGATTTACAATTGTGTCTAAGAAAAAGTTTGCAAATAACAATATTTTATGGATGCAGCTCTGTACTTCCAATTTTAATTAATATGATAATCTGAGTACTCCATGATGTTAAATTCTACTTTCAGTTCCCTGGCAAATATAAGCATGCAATTTACACGTAAAAATTAATAATAAGTACTTCATGATAAAATGTGGTGATATGAAATAATAAAGGTATCAGCCAAGGCATCAGGAAACTTGTCATGATTTATAGGAAAAGCATATAAATAAAGAGGACTAACTATGGCTAGATTCACTATTGTATTCTTCCTAGTGATACAAAGTTTAAAATTTGGTAATTCATATCTGTTTTCTCGATTCAGTTCTGAAAATTTCACTGCATGTGTTAACTCCTATTTCCTCAGAGGTGCTGAGCACTGCATCTTCTACTCCAAAGCACAGTAATCCCCTCCCAGTCCCAGGTTATGCATTGGCTAGTTCATCCCACTAGGGAGATTTGCTTTAGCAACTGGGTCTGCTGCCTTATTTCTGGAAGAAGGAAATGTAGGCTTCCATGAGTTTGGCTTCTTTGTTTAACTCTGAGTGCAGATGTATATCCATATTTTCAAGTAGGTTTGACATGTCTTTTGCCTAAAATCCTTTTGGCTTCTGCTGCAATATATGGTACTAGCATGAGTTTCCGGTTTTAAAATGGAGAAGGAAGAAGGATGCAGATGAAAAGAAAATTTACACAGTATACCAAGCACTTCATGTACCATGGAAGTGAGCTGGCTGCATCATTTGGGCACCATTTCTCACTGAAAGCAAACACATTTCAGTTGTAGATGTTGACTGTGATTCTGAAACCAAACAAAAGTAATTCAGGGACTGAGCTGTGTCCTCAAAGCCTAGGGGTACAGCCTGGCTTATTCTCACACTATTGAGACCTATCTGTCTCTACAAACTGTTCTCTGACTTGCTATGCATCAAGTGTCCCTGGACCTCATCTGGACCTGGAGGTTGCACCTGCGATCCAAAGACATATTATGTTTTTTGATGATTATTTTGTTGTTGTTGTTGATGTGGGGTGTTTTGTTTTGTTTTGTTTTGTTTTCCCCTAGATCGTAGCTTCAGAAATAATGTGAATAATGTTCTTCAGTGTGACTTTTAGAGTGGTTGTAACTTGCACAGGAATGTTGAAGGAGGGAATATTAGAGTGTAAAACCTTTAGGATGTTGCTGTAATACTGTCTAGAACAGAGGAAGCCACCCCTGTGCAGTCACATCCACAGTGTCTTTTGAGAGTAGTTCCTGGAATGAACAGTGCCTTGAGTTGTGCCTGAGTATGTACTCATTGAGAAACCCAGATGGAATATGCATAGATGACAGACCTAACATTGTGCTAAGTAATAAAGAGGTACAATCTTTGATAATGCTCCCTGTCTCTCTATTTATCAATATAGATGTAGGTACATTCAGACTGGCCTTGAACATGTTCCCAGTTCTACTGATTATGTAGCTTATTTCTAGTTTAAATTAAAATTAGAAATATGGATTAAAACTGAAATGTTAACAAAGAATGAAAAACAATAGCATAATTATTGCAGAGATGTTCTTGATGCTTTTTCTAATTGGATTTTAGACCAAATCCATACTAAAGCAAAGTGATCAGCACTTTCTAGTGGTAATAGATAGGATAATTCAGATCAATATTAATCTTTGTAAATACATGCTTACAAAACACAATGCAAACCCTAAGTGAGCAGTGATAACTAAGCCCCAAATGGGAGTGTAAGTGAGGCTATATAATTTATTGGCAGAGAGTGGTTTTTTTTCCTTAGCAGGAAAAATATGGATTATGGGCATAGCTCATAAACTGTGAAGAGTTAGCACTACTGGATTATGAAATGAACACTCAAAAGATGTTAAATTGTTTAGAACAGAACAAAGAAAATGGAAGTAACTATATTGGTGTTTGTCATCCACCTCACCATTTGTGTGTATTTTAAAACATTTTTAAATTATTCATTTGTGATTTTCTACCATGCTACATATTTCCTTATGCTTTCTCTATGTGTTTATTTATATTGATATCTGGTAGATAACTCTTCAATTTCTTCTGTCATAAAAACCTGATGAAACTGACCTTTTAACACTTGCAGTGCTTTAAATCACCTTCTTTTCTACTTTTGTTTCTAGTTTGTTCAATGGTCTACTATAGTTCTCATAGATTTCTTCATTTTGATAGAATGAAGGGTTAGGGTTAAACATGTATTTATTTTGTTTTTATTTTATTACTATTATTATTTTGGAGTGGTCAGGGAGAATTGCTGGTTTTGGGTTTTTTTTTTCCTTTCTAACATTTCAAATGCTTGAAGAATAAGCAGGAGATTGCAACAAGCAATACCAGCTAAGAAAGTTTAGAATATAAGCAATAAACAAAAAGTATTATTTACAGTGCAGATTAGAGTTTGGTTCTGATTATTGCTTCTTATAGCAGAATGTAGCTTTTGATCTTAAAGAAATCATAACCTAATCACAGCATCAATTCACTTTTCCTAAGTGAAGAAGTTAAAGGAATAGAACCAGCTGTTGAAGTAAGCCAGTGACATAGCACTTAAAACATTTTTATGACAACGAAAAGTGATTTATCATAGTTTATAATGCACTTACATTAACTTGTAGGTTATGTAATATGTAAAGATCTTAGAAGAATTTGGGCCTTACTGGACAAATAGAGAGAGACAAATTTTCCATACACTTAAACTGGAATAAGCCCAAACTGACATATTCTTCCGATGTGATGATAATAACTTTTAAAGTAGGCTAAAAGCTGTTTTCTCTAATAATCTAATATCTCATAATAATAAAAAGCAGAATACTTAACAAGAAAAAAAAAAAAAACAGAAGTAGATTTTTATTTATTTGTAAAGTGAAAAATTACAGTAATGAAACTGTCCTGGAGATAAACTTGTATTTCTTTAGACTAAAATAATAGAAATTAATATATATTGTGTAACTACAGTAGGATGTTCAGAGTTGAAAGTCACACTTTTTCAGAACATTGTGTTCTAGAAAATAAAGTTTATTTAAAGTTGAAAAAAGCAATTAATTTTTTTTTAGAAGAGCAGAATACATACAGTCATCTGAAAAAAATCTTTTGGTTGTAAAAGTATTGGTACTTTAATGACATTTACTCTTATATAAAAACTTAATTTCATTTAAGTCTATCATTTAGGTCGATCACATGGGCAAGCTTGAGGAAGTGGACCTATGTGCTGTGTGAATCTCATGAGGTTCAAAAAGACCAAGTGCAAGATCCTACACCTGGTTCAGGACAATCCTCAGTATCAGTACAGGCCGGGGGATGATGTGACTGAGAGCAGCCCTGCAGAGAAGGACTATGGGTACTGGTGGCTTATGAAAAGCTGGACATAAGCCAGCAGTGTGTTCTTGCAACCCAGAAGGCCAGCTATATCCTGGGCTGCATCGAAAGTGTCATGACCAGCTGGTCAAGGGAGGTGATTCTGTTATCTACTATGCTCTGGTGAGACTTCACCTGGAGTACTGTATCCAGCTCTGGAGTTCTCAGCACAAAACTAGACATGGACCTGTTGAAGCAGGTTCAGAGGAAGGCCACAAAAATATGAGAGAGAGCTGGAGAAGAAAAGGCTCCAGGAAGACCTTATTGAAGTCTTTTGGTACTTAAAGAAAGATAGGAACAGTCTTTTTAGCAGGGCCTCTAGCAACAGGACAAGGGTTGTTTAAAAATGAAAGAGGATTGATTTAGACTAGATATATTGAAGAATTTTTTTCCAATGAAGGTCGTGAAAAACTGGCACAGGTTGCCCAGAGAGGTGGTCTATGCCCCATCTGTGGAAACATTCAAGGTCATGTGAGATGGGGCTCTGAGAAATATGATCTAGTTGAAGATGTCCCTGCTCATAGCAGGGGGGTTGGACAAGATGAATTTTAAAGGGCCCTTCCAACCCAAACCGTTCCATGATTTGATTCAGGATTCAAAAATTTTAAATCAGAGTACCTTTACTCACAAAACTATGTTTTGTATTGTGATTTTTGGTGTTTAGGTTTTTTTTGTTGTGTTGTTGCTTTTTTTCTGTATTCATTACATAATTTTCCTTTAACTGACCTAATTAATTTTCATTCATTTATTTAAAGTTGTAATTGAAAAGTTAAAATACACTGTGAATTGTGTTCTAAAATAAGCAAAAGAATTATTTTTGTGTGTATTTCAGTAGAATGTGGTGGGCTTTTTTCCTTCCAAAAATTATGACAAATTTACTCATTCTGACTATTAGACTGAATGGTTTATTTTCACTAGGAATGACACATCTTGTCCCTCACTTGTCATCTCCAGGATTTGACCTATGTCTGTTAATTATAAAGCATACAATTTCAGAGTTAAGTTTTCCAGAAAACTCTTCTGTTACCTAGTTGGATGTCTTCCAAATTGTTTTGTGTGATACTAATTCAGGCATTTAGGTGTGTTGAAATAATCTCAATGTTAGGGTTAGTTAAGTAATTACCTGCAGTGTTCTTATTGTAATCACAGAAACAGGCTTAAAATTTTTTGAACTGGGGGTTAACTTTACCACATGAAGTATTTGTATGGATTTTCAAATTACAATTTTATATCTGCATTTTACTTACATGTTGAAATGCTTGTTCAGTGTTTTTTACTCTCCAATTAAAAAATTTAGGCAAAAATAACTAACCAAAGCGATTTCAATTTGACATGTTATATTGATTGGTGTAGTCAAATGACAGAAACTTAGATTCTCTTATATTTGTGTGATGCTTCTGGCCAGCAGGAGGAGGGGCAGAAGAGAAACTGGGGAAGGTGAAAAGTGAGAGAGGGGAAAGGAGGAATAGTAGTGAAAGTGACAAAGAGAATGCTTGATTAGTGCCAAACCAAATGAAGTCAAAAGAAAGGCACTCACTGATGTACAAGGCTGTAGGATCAGACCCTTTGTCTGAAACTACTGCATTTTTTGTATTTAGCAAGTAGAAGATAAATCTGCTAAATTTGCTTACTTTGATACTAAAAAAATCACCTTCTAATTTTCTTAAACTCCTTTGTTTTGTCCCAATAGGTAATTCAGCCCCTTTGACTGACTGTGCTCCTATCATATAACAAATTCTGGTTTTATAGGTAGTCGCACTGAAGACCGTTTGGGAGAAAAGTAACTATGTATGTCCAATAAAGTAGTCCTTTTCTAGGTGGATAAGTCTTACAGCTGTAGGCCATTATTGCCTTGCTGGTGTCTGCTTGTTACTCCAGATGGTACTGAGGAAAGGGCTACAGCTCTCATGTCCAGCTCTCCCAAGTAGGGTTTGGTGAAACTGAGGGTACTGGGAGTCACTTAGAATATAGAACTGCTATGTTGGAGCACTTCAGGTCTTTAGTATACAGAGTGAAAAATGGCATATTTTGTTCAGTTAGTTAAGATGTAGCATAATAATATTAGTAACTCAAACTTTCTATTTCTACAGAAAATTGCCACTTCAGTCGTTACTTTCAGGTCTCTCTATCAGTGTAAGCCTCATTTTCCCACACTCTCCCCACATCTGTAGTCCTGACCTTGTCCTTTGAACCAACGGAGAGCTACGATCGATAAATTTTGGGCTGGAGAAAGATCAGACTTTATATTATTCTGTTTTTTCACTTGTAAGTGTTTGTTGTGATATTTTTAAGTCACATTTATAATGATTTTTATTTTTCTTAAAGAATTAAAAGCTTATCAACATGTATTGATTCAATGAAATGTTAATAAGCCTAGTTATGACTTAGTCTGTACTATTAATTCCATTGACTTCAGCAGGACTTCTTATCTGAATAAGAGCGATTGAATTTTGAGCCTATATTAGGAAGGTTATCTTGCAACCAGAAGGGCAAGAAATACTATATCTTTGTTTCAGTAGAAAATGTAATATTTCTAAGAAGCTTTCTATGTGACCTCAGATGCTGAGAACAACAATGTAGAATATTAACTATGCAATGGAAAGGAGTTTCCATGCTGCAGGCTGAATGAGCCCTAGATGAAATCTGTTGTGAATTCAGTAATTATTATAATTATTTACCAAGCTTTGTCTGTGCTGTAATTTATTCTATGGTATGTGACATGAGACACAAAACCATGACTGTCAGAGTTGTATAAAACTCCTTACTCTTCGGTACATTTCAAAATAAGAAAAACAATAATTCTGCACATGTCTATGTGAAGATGATAAATTGCATATGAAAGGAAAGATGTGAACTCAGTGAGCTGGGAAGATGTGTGTCTATCTATAAATTTATTATGTATATCCTTAAGCATATATTAGTTTGATCAAATGGATAATGTACTTGTAAATCAGATAACCGGATTATCTTTGTTCTCAGTGGAAATTTTAAATCTCATCTAAAGAAACATATTGTTTCACCAAATCTAGATCTTATTTCATTCAAGCAGTTTTACTCTGAGAATAAAGACTCAGGGGTACATACACAGAAGTGTTTTCATATGCTGTTTGTATTTGTATCTATTTTTCACAGCAAGAAAACTGCTTGTTTTGTATGATTAGTAATTTGCTTTCACTCACACAGGCATTTTTGTAAACAGGAGATGAAATTCTGTCCCAGTCAGGAAGTTTCTGAGTATCTGTCAGCTGCTGAATATTTTGAACTCTGACTGATGTTTTGGAATCTCAGCTGCATGCAAGAGCAAGTCATTGCTTCATAAAATATAGCAACACATTAGCTTGATAGTTAAAGCTGTCTCTAGGGCAGTGAAAGATACACACTTAAATTGTCTCAGAAAACGGAGTAACTTTACTGTGAACACACTCTGAATGTTTGGTTCTTCTGTAAGAGGCCACTGCCCTGCTAATAGAGGTGCTACCACCATACCCTATGTGAAAATTGGTTGTACTTGGGTGTGTGAGGACAATGTCTATTCAACAAGCAGAAAAACACATGGCTTTTGGTTCCCAAGGATATTTAGATAAATTGATTACCACAGCCTGAAAAAAAGGCAGAACACAGATCTGTAGGCAGGCAGGAGTTTTTCAGGTGAAAAATAAATAAGCTCTATGAATCAAAGCAGCTCAAGGGATAGATCTCTAGTATTTCCCTTCAGGGGAATTCTTAATGATAATGTTGGATTGTTTGTCAAGCTTTAATAAATCTGATTTTTATTAAAAAATCTGGGCATGTGCAGAACCACAAATGTATGTACCTTGAAGAGCCTGAAGTGGCATACCAAGTCCTTGTGAAGAAATAGCTCCTATGGGGTGTAGATGAGAAGGGATTTTCAGCATTTCAATTGATACAGATACTTTCAGTTACACTTAAATCTTAATTTAGCAGTTCAATTTCCTTACAGGACCCTTGGTGGTTGAGCTCTTCCTAGTCTTGATTGACTAATAACCCAGTCAATTAAATAAATGTCTTTTACTATAGTTATCTTTTGTTGCTTAATCAACTGTATGTCTGAATATCTGTAAGTGTAATACGATTTGTCATAGGTATACTCATTTACGAAGGCTAAGGCTACAGTCTGTTTATTCTAGAAGCTATAGAAAATATGCAAATGTAATAAAGTTTAATTTCTTTGATTGAACTTCTTTAAGCATTGAATTGGTAGAATTGTCACTTTAAATAAAAGAAAGATGATTTTTCTCTTCATAGCTGGAAGTAATACTGTGATATACAGCCTGTTTTTAATACCTTGTTTTGCAATAGTCTGCATTTACCAATATGTTTATACCGTCTATAAATTGAGTTAGTATTGTTGTTCATCTTGCACAATTTATATGATTTATCAATAGCTTCTATTTTACTTATACTCAGAAGAGCACTGCACTATGCCTTCAGCACATGCCTTTACCTGATTGCAAGAAAATTTTAATCAGAAGTGGGATTCATGCTGCAGCATTCATGTGTGCCACTCTTTCTACAATAACTTCTTGTGTTAGTCTCTCCCACAAAGGTCTGGTATTAATCCTTATGATAGATGCAATCATGATCAAACACATATGCATTTTGTATTTCAGTGAATACAAAGAAATGTTTACCCAGGATACCAATATCTGCAGTCAATACCTATCCCATTGGATAATAAATTGTATTATTCACCTTAGCAAAGAACATTATTTCCTCAGTAAATTGATAAAAGTTATCTAGTCTAACTTTAGCTGTATCAAATGTGAATATTCTTACTTCTACTAATGTTTCATGCAAGTTAATTGTGATATGCTTAGATGACAGCTAGTTATGACACAAGGAAATAATGATAAAATGTAGACCCTTTTATTTATTAATATAAATTAGTAACTTAATTTTAATGAGGCTGCATTAATTAACTTCAAATTAAAATTTGTAGCAACATCCTTAAATAGACTATACATCTCACACCACACATGCACCTGTGCAAAGAAACAATAATACATGAAATGCACCTAATTTTTATCAATCCTAAAGACTTAGAGGACGGCAGTGTACTGAAACTAGAGTATAAGAAATCTAAGGAAAAGGAAATAAAGAGAGACAGAGCTTTGTTAGAACTGATCATGAGTTGTAAATAGTGTCACTCCATTAGCTTAGCTAATTATGGGTGCAATCTTGTACTCAAAAAGGAAGACTTTTATAAAAACATTTAAATAAAGGAAGTCTAGACTTTTACTAATTCTCAAAGAATTGAAAGATATGGATGCTAATGTTGTTGGTATCCAAAGAATTCTTGTATAGAAATGAGAAACTATGTATGCTTTCTGTACTGTAGAAATTCTTCTTTGGTACTGACCCTGTGTACTCTGGAAAATCTTATTTCCAGTATGTCTATTCCAATCAGAAGGCAACAGAAATCATTCCTGTCATTCAGCTGGATGAAAGTAAGAAGAAACAGGATTTGCATGTAGCCATACCTTCCCAAACTTCTTGCCTGTAAACTATTTTAACTAAACCTCTTTATTTATTTTTTTTTAATTTGTTGATGGTTTTACTTATTTGACAGTAAATTAACAAAAGAACATCATCCCACTGTAAAATATCAAATTGTTCTTTAGCAAAAACAATAGAAATGTAATGTTATTTGATGGCATCAAGTGATTTAACTATAGCTCCTCGTCATATTATGCATCTATCTTTTAATTAAGTAGGTTCAGTGAATTACTTTAAAAATAATAAATGAGTATTTTACTAGTCTTTTGCACCTATGGCCTTCACAACTGCAGCTTGTTCCAAAAAACCAAACACTTATTTCCTAAAAAGAACTACAGCTTAGTAGTGGACTACAGCTGAGGTATCACATACTGTGCAGCCGTTTCAGTAGGGTAAGAATGGGATTGGGAATGCAGGTGGCAAATTAGATTGATGTGTTGTCCTCGACATGCTGGCATTTTCATTTCTGAGTCCTACCAAGTCCAAAACAAAACCATTTTTTATACTTGTTCAAAATCTCAGGAGAAATGAGTTCAGGTGGTCTCAGCCTAGTTTTTCACATACAAGAGGACACATCAAAAAGATGTCTTTTTTTGATAGTAATTCATCACTCTCATCTGTGAAAAGCCATGGGATTACAAGCATAGAGAAAAAAAACTTACGGCTAACCACATTTTTTCAACCAACTAGATCTCTTTGGCCCATTTTGTATGAATATATGAATGGACATGTCAAGGGAGGGCTGAAGATCATGACTTCATGATTATCAAGGACTGCTTTTTAATTCACCTTTTCTACTCCTTGACTCTGACTGAATCTCAATATAATGAAACAAAGTCTCAAAGTATGAAAAGCAAAACAGTGGAAGATTTACATTAAGAAAGAACAGGTAGTGAAAAATATAAGTCACTAAGGAACACTGGTGAGTTGTTAAAAATGTAATCAAGCAGCATGTTACCGTGTATGGCTTAATTCTTTCAATCTCCTAAAATGACATTGGGAAAGTTAGAACACTTGAAAATGTTGCATCTTCAATATGTCTTTTCCCTCAGGTTTAACAAAGGAGGCAGAAGAGAGATTACTGATATGATTATGTTCAAGTTAAAAGATTTCTCTGAGGAATAGCTATATTAAGAACACTGTTCAGTTTTCAGCAGTGTCAGACACAAGCTTACGGAAATGTCGCAATGTCACATCACAATGTGCAAAACTGTTTTCAGTGGCAGTTTTTATCCTTTCTACTCTTTCAGAACTCATTCCATATAACTCTGATGAGGTGAGTGAATGTCATCATCACAATGACAGGAAAAAGAAAGATCTGTGCTGTTCACATTCCCCTAAAGCTCTGATAGACAAGGACAGAACACAACCTAGTGTGCTAAGAATACTCATCTGGATAACCACAGCAATTTATTGAAAAGAAATATAATTATGGAGCCAATGTTTGTTGGTGATATCTTCATAACACTACTAAAGTTGGAAGAGTGTGAATTTCTGCCACTTTGTATTTTTGATCATAGACACAAGTTGCTGAGATAAGAGGAGGAGGAGCTTTAAGGCAGTGAAGAAGCTGTTTTATTCAAGAACACTTTCTGTTCCATTCGTAATATCATAATCAGTGTAGATGGTACAATAATTAGTCCTTATTAACTACCACTGAAATGGATGGTTTTAATAACAATTCATTATAATATCTGCTGGAGGATATGAGCTCAACTGGTAATAATACAACAAATGTTTAGAACAAGGAAGAGAATTTGAAAGCAAGCCCTTGAAATTGCTTAGCCTGACAGAGTCTGTGATGTTTAGAAATAGTGCAACATCATCTTCTGAAGTATTTGAGTACATGTATAATGAAGTAATTAATCTATTCACTAAGTATTGCTTCCAATAATCATGATACTGGAAGATATTCTAAATCATGTATTTAAATGGCAAAACTTGAGGTTGCTCAAAAGCTTATCAGCAAATACACAATTTTCATATTAAATAGGAAAGAAATTCATAGGTTTAGTCTTCAAGTTGCACTGGCAGAAAAAGTAGCTGCTGTCCATAGAGCCGTAATTTGGAGGGCCTGTACCATGTGACTCTCATAGTCTACTATTTATGTATAATTTGGATGTACCTCAAAAAAGAATGTGAATACTACAGTTTTTCAGAGGACTAGGTATACTGTGACAATAATAACTAGTCACAGGATTCATTTATTTTTATATTTAGAAACTTAATATTCTTTTTAGGTTCCCATAAACAACAGAAGTATATGTGAGTATATTATATGTAAATTATGATAGTAGAGACATTTTCAATAGAACCCGTGGAATTATACTCTTATTTTTAGACTGTTTATATATAGTCATGAACCTCACAAAATCTGTAGTTATATCTGCAGTTGACTTTTATTAGAATTCTCAAGATAGTAATGATTTCTGAGCAATTTGACTGTACTTGATTTTCAGAAGTTATGTGACGAGTTTTTACTTTGGAGTAAAACATTAATATTAGAGGTGCATTGAAACCCCAAAATCCTGATAATACTGATGTGGATTTTGAAAACCCATGATAATCAGGCCTAAATCAGTCTATAACATCAGTTCATAATAGCAAAGAGTTATTGAGCAGCTAAATTTTAGTTTGATCTGTTGTTATTAAATTTTTTATTAAAGTTAGTATAATTAGTAGTAGAATTAATCAGTATAAACTGTACTAAAAGTAGCCTCCCATTCTGTCTTCCCCCCTCTAACAGTACTTATATGCATGCCTTCTGTGCTCTGGCTTACTTTGCAGCCCACAGACGACACACTATGGCACTGTAATTGAATCAGCAGAGAACTGCATGACTTTTAGTCAAAAATAAAAGGTCAAAGAACGGGATCTAAATTAAGTTGATTTTGTTGCTGAAGCCTATGTGGTTTTATATGTCACCCGAAAATCTCTAAGAAAGCACACAGGAATTCTATTACTTGCATTCATTAAAGGTGGCCCCATGACTCTACCTTGGTTCCTATGTTGTTTTAGTTTCTAAAACCCATTTGCAATTTCTCAAAGGAAAAAAAAAAAAAAAAAAGTGATCATTTTATTCACATAAAGGACATAAAAGTAAAAATGTCACAGAAAACATTTCCTACATGATGTTAATAACACAACAATGATGTGTCTGGACTTGTTACATTAAAATGTACTGTTCCCAAATAGACAATATGTTGACATAAATTGATGATATAGCATCTGTGACAGTAAATAATGACTAGCATTATTTAAATTAAGCAATATAGCTTGTTCTGCTCATTATCTGCATATTTCAGCACTGCTGTATTGTAAGCAAGGATTTTCAAGGCAAAAAAAAAACAACCCAACCTAAACTTAATTAATAGCTTATTTTACTCTAGGCTTATCAAAATATATTTGATCTTACGAGGGTAACAGTCACCCACAACAATAAACATCATATGCTGTCATTGTTTGAATATATATACTGTTGCAGGGTATCAAAAGGTATTTTAAACTGAAAATCTCCACAGAAGAACAAAAGATGAAGACTAAAAGGCTAGGAATAGTGGGAAGGGAGATAGTATTTTTTTTTTAAGGAAAGAAACCCTTTCTATAATCAGACTTCTGATAAAAACGTTCAGTCCCTTTCATATTGTGCACACCAAGAATTCTTCATAAACAGGATATCTATCCTGCAGCTGTAATGCAATTTTCCTTTTTCAAACATTTTTAGCTTAGTTTTCCAGTAAAAAAATAAAGTGAAATATTTGATTTTGGGTAAAGCCTTTGTTCAACAGGTTCAGTCCAGTGTAGTGTAGTTTCTTCCAGTACTTTTAAAGGATTCATTTGTACTTATGCAACATTCTCCAAGGGTAAAAGTTAGAGAGGATGAGCCTGTTTAGCTGAATAGAAGTAGTTAAAATTATGCTTCATGACTATCAAAGAGAATTGATATGAGATGTCCAGCTACAAAATCTGGTTCATAGAGTCGAACAGGCTTATGAGTCATTTGAGTAATAACTCCCTTGGGGCCTGTGGCCACACATGGGACACAATTAATGTCCAAGTAACCTGAATCAAAATATTTTATTGTGTCTTTTGATTTTGTTCATATAGAAGATTAAATCCATGTTGCAGTAGCGTTTCAGATAAGATGGGCAAACAGGCTTTATATCTTATAAAATATAATCCTGAAAATAAAATAAAATAAAA
>WTSP01003767.1:0-35264 GCA_025331215.1 Actenoides lindsayi | reverse complement strand
ATTTTGCAGATTTTTTTCTGAAAGCTTTGTTTTACTAGATGACTTTAAATTATTATTTTTTTTTTGTAGGAAGAAAGCCAATATGGAACAAAGACATTTTTCCAGACAAGATGTGAAAAATATGTCTGTGAAATAATCCAGTATGCTACTGTTACTGAACAAAGTTTAAACTTGAGTTAAAACAGATTCTTCTTATTCTATAGTCAAACAGCTTGAGATTTTGACTAACACCTGAATGTAGCAGAGTAAGATTCTCATGAGAAAATGAATTTTCCCTCTAGACACTTTAAAGTTGTGTAGTGACTGAGAAGCTATAAAAGATTAGAAAACAATAGATTCACTAATGGCTTTAGAAAAGGTATTTCCAAGCTTCATTTGTGCATATGTGGCTGTATTTTGTATAGCACTGTTTTTCCCAATACATTTTAACTGAGTCTAGCCCACAGAGAATTACGTTAGCTTTGCATTTATTATCATTAGATAGCATGCCATTAATATAAAAGTTCAAAATAATATCAGTGCCTGGATATGATGCTGCTCTACTTCAGTGCTGTGGTTTGCAAGTACATATGTGGTATCATGGTTCTTCCATTTCCATTTTTTTCATTTAACATTTTATTGAGAAAAACAAAGCATTTTGCATATTCATTTAAATATAAACCTATTACTACAGAATTATATTTTTCAAATAGTAATAAGAAATATAATAGTACTTTCATGAGGTGATGAAGTTATGGAAGTCTATTATCAGGAAATGTTACACAAAAGTTATTAAAGACCTGTCTAAAACAAATTCATAGATCAACTTACAAAAGAAACATATTTCTGACTATGACTTTGGTTTTAGCTTCATTTATTTTATTAGATGAAAACTAATGTAATTTCTTCTCTACTACAATTTCTTTCAGTTGAATACAATGAATGTAAAATACCATAAAACCTGCGCTTTTTATTTGTGGTAATTTTTTATGGCTTACACTCCTTTTTCTTCTTGTGTTTTTATTTTCAGTCATGAACAATGATGCACCTAAATTCATCAAAGGGAACAGAAAGTAAAAACTTTCTACTTGTTAATTTTACTGCAGAAAAAACATACTAATGGCATGAAAGGGATTTCAGAAATCTTTAATGAAGGAAACTCACACCAAATGTTCGTAAAAAATTTTTCAAGGTTCTATCATTAATAATAATCATAACTTTTTTTTTAAAGCATTTTCTGAAATCCTCAATCTTTTTTTCTATTTATTTACATCATTAAGCACTGAATGCCACTGTATTTCCCAGCGTGCCAGATTGGAGAAATGAAGATATAATCACCTCTCCTGAAATTTACATAAAAATGAAAATACAGACTATGATCAAACTAAAATCAAAGAAAAAGCCTTCACTGTGACCTTGATGGACATGGAAAAATGAGTGAGATGGTGAAAAGAAACAACAAGTGATGTAAGGGGAATTGTAAAAAGCCTCCTATGGTTTAAACTATGACAGTTCTAGAATTCTTCTATTTTTATTTGTGGTGGTGTGAAATTTGCGTAGCATGGGCTGCCTGTCTTATGCTTGTCTGCATAGAACAGAGCCTGAGATTCAACTATGGGCTAATTCCTGAGATACAGCCCTTCTGTTAAAAAATGTAGGAAACAGGTATTCTGTTTCTTTTTCTTCCATTTGTTATTAAGCTATGGTTCTAACCTTCCCTGAATTTACTGTAATACATGTTTCACAGAACCTGTCTTCATTTTGAATTAATTGCATAGAGTAATTTGGAAGGACACAAGGTGCCAAACCGGAGCTCTGCTTCATTATAGTTTAGTGGTATTCAATATTTAATAGCTTTTGCTGTTCAGAAGTTTTCTTCAGAGAATGAAGATGCGAGCTTAGGGAATCAAACAGAATATAGAAGCTCCCAGCTTCAAGTCACACAGTCAGAAAAATCCACTAATTATAAGTACTATCAGTCATTATTGTTGAGCATTTGAGGACTCTGTGAGATGATTAAAATAATAACTAAAGGCCAAATTTGTATGAATGTTTATAATTATTTTTATTGCATAATTAGACACTGAAAGTATGGCCAGTTGTGTACAACTCAAAGACAGTATTAGAGTCTAGAAAACATACTTCAAAGCCGGGTGACTTTTTTCAATTCTTTGCACTTTACTGATAATTAAATATAGCAAAACTATTTGTATCTCAAGGCTGGTCGTCTGAATTGAGCGGATGAGAACTACTCATAGGAATTTGCTTGTGGTGTCTAAAACCTGCATCTAAAGCAGATCTTAACTCAGCCAATTTTTTCTTAAAGAAAAATCCCTTCTGCCTTTCACCTCACTGCTAAAATAAGTTCTTAAGTTGCTCCAGAGATACATGGTGAAGGCAGTTTGGCTAAAGGTTTTGTTGCTCCTTCTGTGCTGGATTTTTGCACATGGATAAAATGAGAAGGCTGCAGCTTCCAGTCAAACAATGTTTGATGTAATAACAACACTTTAAAAAGTGCAGTTCAACAGTTGGGAACTTTCACTTGAAATATGGCATTTTTGTGCCACCTTGTAGAATGTTCATAGCAACTGTTGAAGACAGCAAGAAAATTACCAGCATGTAATTTTAAAGCCTCAGTTTTCTTTGACAGTTCCATACTACAGGATTCAAACTATTTTTTTTTACTTTATTTTTCTCCTCTGTCTGTGAATTCACTGGTTTTATGCCTGACACTTATGCATTGCATAGCTCTCCTTCAGTTATGTATTTGGCAATTGCTTATGCTCAGCCTTGGAAATGAGAGATATTGTGTGAGAGCAAATAAATATAAGCTAGGAAATATAAGCCATGTATAGTCCTCACTCTACCTTTCTACCCTGCTCACCCACTAAAATTACCTCATGGTTTTCTTGTCAGTGATATCTGTGTTAGTTGCTAAAATATGAAGGAGCTGTAACTTATTCAAGAACTCAAATGACTTGTGTTTTCAATCAAAGTTGTTTTCTCACTTCCCTGGTAGCAGTTTCATAAACCAATTTGGGGCCTAGCCTAGCTCTTATTATGCACTGGAGCTTTTCCCAGGAGCAAGGGCAAATGAGATGACAAACACACCTTACCAGACTACTCAGGAGATGGAAAGCTTCCATGTATGGAAAAGAGGACAGAGAGCTGAGAAAGGTAACCTATTCCCACCAAGAGTCCCTGGAGAATATGTGTTAGACACTCAAGCAGTAGCAGCTGTCTGGGTCAGAACAGCAAGTACGGATAAGAAGAAGGAGTCTTTTTCTCTGCCTAAAGCAGCACCAGCTTTCTTTCATCATTAGCAACTTGGGAACAGAAGTGTAGGATCTTTATATTCATAGATGTTGCCTGAGAGCATCTTGCACGGTCATAGTAAGCCAAAGAAATGTTTTCAATTCTTTTATTTTGGACTTGTTCGGCATTTGAAACCCGACTTCGGTTTCAGTGGTATTAGCAACCACAAAATGTGATTTAATCAATAAGCTTCTACTAGGGATGCATGAATCTTGGATATATTGTTGGCATCACACCTGGAGATCCTCTTATGAGCTATCAGGGAAGACTTAGAATCATAGTACATCCGATGTCATTCTGGGAAGGAAAACTAGGACTTGTAGCTACTCAGACTACAATTTAGGCTGCCATGCTGTTTTTTCCAGGCAAGAGTATATGAGTATTTTCTTTTGCTTTTTCAATTTTGAATTATTCATTTATTTTTATTTTACTTCTTCAGGTTTTGTTTTTAAGGTGAATTTTTCTCAAGACCTAGTTTAGATGGAAATTTGCTTGCATTAGTTATTCAAAAATTAATAAAAAGACATTTTACCCAAGACTATCACAGTTTCTTTCTCTATGATTTTCCTCACAAGTTGGAATTAGCTTACTGGTCTGTTTACCTCTTTCTAGGTAAGCTACTTGAATACAATTTTATTGATTTATTGAAGGTCCATTTCATTACCGCTCAATTTATCTTTTGAACAAATACTATTTTTGAGAGTATTTGAATTCTTTAATTGATCTTGTGTTCTTGACTTGTTCTCTTGCCCAGTGTCTTCACCATGTAAAATCTTTTCTTCTGGGATTTATTTCACAATGTGTAAGAAGACAAATGTTAAGCAGTCAAATATCTATTAGACATGTGAGCTCAATTGCTAAATCCTCTGCTGTCAGTGGTAAGAAGTTACTCTCACAAATGAATCAGGAGCATAGTTAAATGGGATTCCAGCCAGGCAAATGGTATTGCTTCCTGAAGTAGCTACTCAGATAGAGGAACAGGGATCAAACTCTGGGTCATAATGAAAACTATCAGGATAAACTTCTGACTAGATAATAAATATTCAGAAATGATTTATGCTTTCTCAAAGGACTTCTAGACATTTTCCTTCCTGGACTGATGTCTGTGAGACACCTTTCATAAAAAAACCCTGGAAGGATATGATCTCAGTTACTTTTGATCGTTCCTTAAAGCATACTGAAATATGTACGTATGTGAGGTGGCTCATTACTCTTGAAAGTATACAATGCCTATCTGCTTAAAAAAAATAAAGAAAAATGTGTATTACAGTTGCTGATACAATCAATAAAAGTGTGAAAACCATGCTGAGAAACATCAACTATCATCCATCATTGAGTTTCCCTGTATCTAACACTGACAAAACCCAGGACAGCAACTCGTAATAAGAAAATCCAGGTTATAATCTGGAACATCTTTTTTTCAGTTTTTCTATCACCCTTTGTATTTCAGGTGTACATTTATTTTGAGACATTCCAAATCAAATAATCCTTTTAGTTCTCAGGATGGACCTGAGGTCCTACCTACTCCTATCTTTTCCCTCCTCTGGTTCAAACTATTACCCTCGTTGTATTCCACTTTAAAATTTTCCTTAATAATTTGTCTTCTCTTCCTCTGCCTCTTAATATACCACTGTTTTCTTGTTAAAAAAAAAATAAAATATGCAATTACCCTGCTTTTCCTTGCTCTTTATTCCCTTCTCCGTCATGAAATACATTGACTACATTGCCAATTTGCTTTCCCGAACTTGCTGTTCTGGATGCTTTGCACTTCTGCTTTTCACAAACTTTGCCTCCCTGCCCCCAGTAGCATTCTCATAATGGCCATTAATTCTCTCTTGTATGTTTGCTGTCCTTGATTATTCTTCTGCCTTGCCCAAATCCTCTAACTGTTTTGTTGACATGGAATATATAATCCTGCACTCTTTTGCTGTTCTTTGGTGGCTGCAATTGTAATTTAATAGTATAGTTTTTTAGCAGTTCTTCAGAATTCCTCTTCCTTATATGTTATACTCTTATCTCTGGCCTTAATTGGATCTCCTGTCTTCAATTCAAAGATATTATCAACAAGACACTGGTTATTTGCAGGGGAAACATCGCCTACTTTATTTTGGTTTCACTGAAAGACTTACCTTCATCAGACATTTATTAATAAAGGTTTGTCTGAACTCTGGAGAAAAAAAAAAATCCACCTTTAGACAGAGGCTGATTAACAGAGCATTCAAGTAATATTACTTTACTGGGTTTGGTTTAAATGGATTCCATTTTCTTCATAGCAGTCAGTAAGTTTCTGTGGTTTAGATTTGTGACCAAAAGAGAGTTTAGATGCTGGTGAACAGTGCTTGCACAGTGTCAAAGTCTCACACTGCCTTGCCAGCAAGTAGGGTGGAGATGCATGAGAAGTTGGGAGGGGACACAGCTGGGTCAGATGGAAACAACTGACCAAAGTGATATGTCATATACTGTCATGCTCAGCAATAAAACTGGGTGGAGGAAATGTAGTTTTTCCAAAGTAGTTGTTCCTTGAGATTGGCATTGGTCTGTGAGTGGGAGGTGGTGAGCGATTGCCTTTGCATCACTTGGAATTTGGTTTTAGTTTTGGTTTTCCTCCTTCCTTTGACTTATTAAACTGTCTTTATATTGCATTTTATTTATTTTTGCCCTTCTGATTGTCTCCCCCATCCTGCTGTGATGGAGTGGAAAATGCAGCTGGGTGAGGGATTATCTGCTGGCTGAGGTCAACCCACCACAGTCCTTTTTGGCACCCAGGGTGGGTCATGAAGGGCTCATGATAACAACAGATTTTATTGGAGTGTGCTAGACTGAATTAAAGTTATACTGTTTAGAAGTTACTTGGCAGATCCTTATTTGCTGTTTCTCATCACACTGTTGACTTTGGTTTTGATACTGATTTGTTTGTTCCCTTGCCTGCTCTGTGGTGTGCTGTATATGTTTTCTGCCATGTTACAATGGCTATTCAGTTTCTTGAACATCACAGAATGGTCATAATGGTATGTGTCACTCCCTGATTCCAGATGGTTCGAACTATCTAAGAAAGACTGTAGATTACTTCTTCCTCAGGAAGAAGGCAAACACATGTGATTTCTTTCACTCAGGAACCTGGGTGCACTTGATGGGTAATGAAGAAGGTTGGGGAAATCTGAGGTGTATCTCAAGGAGGTTTATCCTTGGGTGAAAATAACCCATTATTTGAGTTTCATTATGTCATAGTTGTATGATACCATAGTTGTATGTCAAAGGTACCACAGCAGAAGGTACCCAAACCTTATGAGGATGACCCTCATAAGGAACAGGCAAGTGCAGCAGTGATCCAGCCTGAGCTGTTTTTGAAACCCAGCAATGCAACACAATACACTATACCTCCTGTCCTGAATGATCATTGCAACAGATGAAGCCCAAGTCATGGACTAAATGAACTGAATGGACGTTTGAATGATGATGGCCAGTAAACTGAGGTCAAGTTATCTGTGTATGTCAAGGGACAGGGAAGGGGAGGGTGTAGGGGGGTGGTTGATGAGAATTCATAGTATACTGTAGAATGTAAACATGATGCAAATGGTATGGAAGAAGAAAGGTTGGAGATTGTACTGGATCTGGTTGAGATGGAGTTAATTTTCTTCATAGCAACCCATATGGTCCTGTGTTTTAGATCTGTGAACAAAACAGTGTTGATAATACATCAACGATTTAGCTATTGATGAACTGTGCTTGCACATAATCAAGGCCTTCTGTTATGGGGGAAGTTTTTCCAAGGTAGCTGTTGCTTGGACACTCTTTGGGCATTGGTCTACTAGTGGATGGTGGTTAGTTATTGCCTTTGCATCACTTGGGCTTTTTGGTTGTTTTTTTTTTTTTTTTTTCCTTTGAGTTATAAAACTGACTTTATCTTGAACCAAGAGCTTTTTCTGGCTTTTAAACTTCTGATACCCTCCCCCATCCCACTGAAAGAGGACAGTGATTGAGTAACTGGGTGGGGCCTTAGCTGCTGTCTGGGGTCAACCCACCTCAATTACAAACAGCTAAAAATTAAATCTTAGAAAGGAATCTGTTGACTAACACCTTCTCTAATAAGATATAAGTAATTTTAGACAAGAAAAAACCCAGCCTTACATTACAATTTAAATTAAGTAATATTTTTATGATTTTCAATTAAACTTTACCTTCCTATTTTTTTTTCTGTGTGTGTAACTTTTTAGATTATAATTACATTCAGGAATAGTCATGTTCAATAATTAAAACTGTCATGTTAAGTGACATTATTGCTTATATTACAGAACTTTTTGTCAAATGGAAAATGTTAGCAAATGCCTCATTATAGAATTCACACCTCTGCTGTTGGGGTTAAGCATAACAAAATTTTACTGAATTCAGTTAGTTTTTAGAGATAGAACATAGAAGCTTTTCTGATGTTCTTGTATCAGTTTCTGTCATTTATCTAAACTACACTAAAAGTTAACAATAAAAATAGAAGAGTGTTTTTTTCTTGTTTTCATTTTGCCTCTAAACCAAATTTGAATTCATTGGGGTACCTTTTGATCAGTTGCTGTCCTTTTTACAATAATAGCATCTGGGATCCTTTGATCTTGCCAAATTGTTTTTATTCTTTATAGTACTTTTAAAAGGAATAATTAAAGAACAGAAGCAAACCTTACAACCTTTAAAAAACCAAGTTATCCTTGAGCAACAGTAGTAAGAATTGCTCATAACTTCCTCCCTGAAATTCACTGATAGGGCTTTATACAAAATTTCTTAACTCATCTTGTGAAGAAATGTAGCTCTCTTTTCCTCATTTTACAATCAGTGTCATAGCCATGTCCAAAGGGTGCATGGTTGCTCCCAAGCCCTCTTCTGGAGAAACTTTTATTTTTCAAGAAGATTTTTCCCATTCTCACAAGCTAGAAGCCTCCATTCATAATCATTCATCTCTTTCTGGAAGTCCTGTGAAAAGCTCTTTCACCCTGGAAAAGGCCAGTCATAGGAAACAAGGCAGAAAACCTTTTATGCTGAAAACTTGTTGAGAGGAGAGCAGTGGCTGTAGTTAAGATGCTGACTGGGCTGCTAGTGTCCCTTGAACTGTAACGTCAGCAGCTTTGTCACTCGTTAGTCCTTTTCATTTTCTGAATTTCTAAGGCACATAGAAACATTCTTCCCATATTAATACTGGGGGCATAAACTGTAGCCAAAGAGGACATTGTCAATTACAGGCAACATCTCAAATTTTATGGGCAAGACAGTTATTTTAAAATTTGCTCCACATAGAGAATATGTAGTTATTCCTATAACTTGTACTTTCAGAATATTCAGAAATGTATTTTATCCACCATTTTTTGACAATTCCCTGTCTATTTGTTATACATGCATAGCTTCCATCCAACTTGTGTTTTCACTTGCTCTGGCTAAACATTGTCTATTACAGTTTTCTTCCCATCTTCAGCAATGATGGCCTTCATAGCTAAGAGGGAAATTAGCAGGAGCTACAAGATCATTTAGAAACTATGTGGAGGACATTTTTTTCTTAGCATTAGCAGGATTTTTTATTTCTTTTTTTCTCAATCATCTTTCATTATTTCAAAAGCAGTTTGAAACACTTGCTCCTGTTAAACAGTTTAATCTTGGCTTTCTCAGCACCCTAGCATGCAAAAAAACCCCAACCAAAAACTGCTGCTCTTGACTATTTTTCCAAGATTTACAATAAAAACTTAATGGAAAGCAGTCTAAAAGCTTATGTTATAGTCTACAAATGCTGTAATGTTGTCTGAACTGAAATCTCTTTTTAAAAAAAAAAAAGAAAAAGGATTATATTAATCAGTAGCCAAATTCTACTCTTTTCTTAAAAAAGGATAACTCTTAAAGCTTGCTGGACTTCAAATCCTAATTGTACTAAAATATAGGATATTTTCCTCTGGTTTTAAGTATGTTTCCTGAAACGCTAGTTACTTCAAACTGAATAGAGTATTGGCACATGCCTGGGCAATTCCAGTAATATATTTGGGAAAGAAATGTGAGAATTATTAAGAAAACTGGGGTTCCTGCTTATCACTGGCATTTAGGAGGTGTCTATGACACTAAGAATTGCCTGAGCAGCTAGGAAGCTGCAAAGAAGAAAACTGGTTATGACTGCAGTGAGTAAAGGAAGTAATGTCTGAAAGCTGTGAAGAAGCTTGTTGCTATAAAGCAGATTTTGCTGGACTCTGATGTTTATTCTACCTCATTATTTCTAGAGGGCCCCTTCTAAATTAATTCTTTTATTGTGACAGGCTTTCTGCAAACAGCAAAACAGGCAGAAGAGCTTAAATAATTTCTCATTTGTATAGATAACAAAAGCAAAAAAGGATTATAATTTTGGCAAGTTCAAAGAGCAGGTCAGGGCACTGAGCACAGCCTCTCTGACTGCTTTACAGATGCATTGTTCGTTCTAGGCATAACACATTGCCATTTTGTGTAAGCACTTTTGGGGGGGGGGGGGGTGTGGTGGTGGTTTGGTGTTTACTTCCCCCCCCACGCATACACTTTCTTATTTAAACACCTATGAAATTACCAACATTTTTGTTTCAAGAAACATTATTTCCTAACCTGGTGAGTCATAGCACAAGTTACACCGTGAGAAGCAGTCTCAAATGCATTCTGTATTCTTCCTTGCTTTAAAATGTATGAAATGAAAAAATATCAGAAGACATGTTTAAATCCATGACAACATCATAAAATGTACTAGGCAATCCTCTATTAAGATGAAAACAACTTCTATTCCAGTACATCTCCAGCAAACCTAAGCAGATCCATCTTGAGCCATAGGGTTAATCTAAGACAAAGGTTTCCCAATCACAGTGTTTTGAACATTCATAGTACCCCTGAAGGTAGGACAAATGGAGATCTGGTAGCAGTGGTAACATCATCATCTGCACCTTGGAACTTTTATGTATTGCCTTTTATATATGTCCCATGGAGTAACTCCAAAAATGGAGTTACTATCCTTCAGCAATACCTGCTTCTTATGCTTGTGTGTAATAAAACTATGTATATTAACGTTACCAGCAGCAGGACCTGCATTGCCAGCTAAAGATATAAGAGCTGACCTCTTGTATCTTTAGGCTCAAATACTCTAAGACCACGGGGTTGTAAGGTATAATACCTTAAATGAATGAGATAAAGGAAGTCCACATAATTTGCAGAGGTGACCAGGAAATGCATCCATCCTTGCCCAAAGCCAGATTCCAAACCCTTCAATCTCATGTCTCCTGATAACAAATAATGAAGAAGACCAAAAACAGTCATTCCCCCAGCTGTGCTCTACATAGAGAATGAAAAATTCTGAAAGCTGTTGTCTGATTAACTTGGGTGGTATGGGCTTCACATTTGCAGATGACCTGTGTGAATTACAAAACAATGTTATGAGGAATTTTTGTTTGCTTTCTTTAACCAGACAATAAATAAAGCACGTACACACACAAACATACACACACACACACAAACTCAAGTGGGTCCAAAAAGAAATTATTGTTATTAGAAGGGCATAAATTAAAATGAGAAAATGCTGGAATGAATGGTACTGAAAAAATGTCATTCACACTCTCTACAGGTAAACATTATGTACAACAATAAATAGTGTGCAATCACAAAGCTAAAGGTTATATCATAATGTTGAAGTAATCATAAGGGAGCAGAATTAAAGTTTCAGGGACAGTCTTCTTTCAGACACATATACTTTGAATATACAAAGAATACTTTGCCATTACAGTCCTCATAATTTACACTTTTGTTTAATTATATAGCATAAATTAGTAAAGTAATTGCAATGTCAAGTGCTTTTGATAAAACTGTTTGTAAGTTATTAGTTATATTGAAAAACAAATAAGAATTTTTTATTTCCCATCTGCATGCTTTTTAAAATCCTTTTCAGTTGTTTGTTTGTTTTGATTTGGGTTTTTTTGATTGGTTTGTTGTTTTTTTTATTGTATTTGGAATCATTAAGATAGTAAAATTGGCTTTAGCAGTGTATCTTTTTGGACTAAATAAAGAAAATTGCAAACCACTTCCATGTTACAGCATATTCTGGATATGACAATGTCAATAATGTTGGTGTATCCTGGTGATAATAATAAGCAAATATAATAATGGTAATTGTTGCTGTTTAGGGATATCCATTGACCAGAACCCTATATCCACTCAGTAGAAGCTCTATGAAGTGTCCAAAACTCAGTAATTCCTGAGCTGCCATGTATTGAACAAATATTTTTAAAGTACTAAAGGTACCTCTCTTGCAGGATACACGCTGTACTTGAATTTAAGTGCATGTTCTCATAATTTTTCGTCATGCATCGCTTCTTTTTCCCTTATTGACAAAAAGCATATAGCTCTCCCTGCACCACTTTTGCTCCATGCTAACCTTTTCCAAAATGCTGGGATGACATCTGGAGCAGCTTGCTATTTTCATGTTCTTTCATACCAGCAGCGACAAAAATGACACTAACCTCAAGAATGGTAAGAAATGAAAAGCAATTACTTGAACACAAAATTAAAATTAAATTTTATTTCTCATTTTAGAAGTCTAATTTCATGCTGTTTGCTGCCATTTTTATCCATTGATAAAAGATTATAGATGATTTTTTCACTACTTATTTAACTACCTTTAATTATAGATAGATGTTGGCTGGTTAAAAGGAGAGTTAATGAAAATCTTTATAAAGGAATACAAGCCTAACATGACGTAATAGCTGGTAATGCTAACTGCAATTTTCTTCATAGTATGGCTCATCTGTCCAATGAGATGTTAACAGTCTGTAGTAATGCTGTTTGTCTTTCACAAGACCCAAACAATATATGATGGTAAAGCATGTTCATTATCAATCAAGTGTGGAGAAATTAAGGCTGATGCTAAGGAAGCTAGGTTTCAGAGTCACGTCAGCAAGACAATTTAATTAGGAATGGAGCATAAATTAAGGCCAAGGCACCTAAAAGTAAAAAATTCAGCTCATGCTAAAAGCAGCAGACTGATGTTTCCTGCCATACTTAGTACTCTGATTCTCCCTTGGTGCCTGCTATCATTATTGGAGCACAGATGGTGAAAACATATACTGTTCAAACTTACTATGTTCATTCACAAAGATGTTAGTTAAGAAAATAGTGTTAGTCTAAACATTATAGCTCCATTTATTCATTTTTTCATATTTTTTTTTTTTCATTTTTTCAATGCTAAAATAAATAAACCTGGATTTGAAGTTACCAAAGTGTTCTCTATACTTTCTAGTCCTGGAAAGTACATGATGGCTAAATCACAGACATTGCAGTCTATGACAGAACAAGGTAATTAAAATTAAAAACTTTAAAAACATATGTAATCTCCTCAATGATTCTTAATGACTTCTCTAGAGTCATTACAGCCATTGTGTATGTGTGTTATTATAGAGTTATTAGACATGATCTTTACTTGATCATCTCAAATTACTCCTTACTGACAAGTCAAGTTTACTGTTGCAGGGTTCCCTCAGTGAAAACGTTAGGTGACTCACTGATTTCATGGATGTTAATAGCTACAAAAGAGACTTGTGGTCCAAGTTAAAAATAGGAGTACCATACCTTCTTATTAATCATTTAGGAGATGGATAAGTGCTATATTAATGAATATTGCAGATTATATTAAATGATAGACCTAAAAAGAAAGTCCGAACTAATAAAAGTTAACTATATCGTACTTTCATAAAAGAAATTAGAAGAGTATGTGGACACAAAATAAAATAGCATCCCATAATAACAATGACTAAAGGTCCTGAATCTAGGCTTTTCAGTTTGCACTTGGCATATCATGGACAGATTTTTTAAAGTGCTTAGTATCAACAGAAAACATTAATTGTATTTAAATATCAACTGGAAATTAATTGAAGACACATGTATTTGAAATCCTCATTATAATAATCTTTTACTAAGTCTGTATTTTACAGGGTAGCAAGCAAGTTTTCTACGCATATTACATTATGCTGAATTTACTGCCTTATTTTGTCCTTAGTTTGTATACGTTTCTGTGTGCACATGCATGCATATATCCTAATCATCCTTTTTCTACCTATTTCTCAGTTTCATCTCCTGAAAACTGATAAGCTATTAATTGGAAAAAATTAATTTAGCGTTTAGTTCAATAGTAGTCTTTCTACTTCTACCCTAAATACTGACAAATACTTTGACACCAGTTAAACTTTTGTCTTCCCCTTCAGAATTTTCATTGCTTTTCCCCCTCAAACTGAATAATAAGGTGATCATTGGGTTTTTTATCAGATCTTACCTACTCTTCTCTTTTTATGTGTTTTTATGATAAGCTGCCCAATTTAACCTATCTGCTATTATTTTTTTTCATCCTTTTACAATTTATAAAGACTTTGTAGATGTTTTCTAATCAAAACGAGATAAGTTCAAAAGGCACAGGTAACACAGCCTGATCTCTCATTTAATCCTTGATATCAGTTGTGTCATGTACTTTCCCATGAATGTATACTTTACTGTACTGTAAAAGCACTGAAATCCAGTCCTGGGCATAGGCTAACTGGCTGCAGAAACCTAATGGTGCACAACCTATTTTGAATTAGAATCAGTTTAGAAATTTCATTCCTTCTCCAGCGTTTTTATAATAATATTTATCTGTAGGACAGTCTCTAAACACCACAAGGATGGGTGGTCATCTAGTCCAGTACAGTGCTCCCAACAACGGCTAGTAAAGCAGGTGGTCTAGGAGGAGTACAGAACAGAGAAAACATACGGTCACACTTTCATACTGTACTTTCCTAGTTTGCAGCCTGTGGCTGAGCTAGCTCTAATTTTTTGTATTGATGAGCACCTCTCTTCTGAGAATCTTTTCAAAGGTGCTTTTAGTACACAAACCTTCCTCACAGGCAAAACATCCTGGGAAAGTTGTTTTAAAATTTAATTATGCACAGCATGAAAAACTGATTTCTCCAA
This sequence comes from Actenoides lindsayi, assembly GCA_025331215.1. Taxonomy (NCBI): domain Eukaryota; kingdom Metazoa; phylum Chordata; class Aves; order Coraciiformes; family Alcedinidae; genus Actenoides; species Actenoides lindsayi. The sequence continues at coordinate 21,008 of WTSP01003767.1, read as the reverse complement.
AATAATCCAGTTTGCTTCTCCAGTTTTGGTATTATATAACCAGTTTGTATTAAATACACCACAGTTTTGTGACTGCTTTCTTGTAGGCAGCAATGTTTTTATGAGTCTCCTTCATCTCTCCCACAAACACAATTTCTCCAAACTGTAGCATTCTTAACTATTTAGTCATCCTGTGCTCCATCTCTGTAACACTTCTTTATCTACTTTTCTGACTCTGTTGTCTGTATCTCCTTGTATACCAGATGAGGGGACATCACACATTTTTTCAGCAGCTTAATTACATTTTTATTTTGTTCCTCAGAGCTTTCTTAATAATCTTCAATGTTTTAGAACATGGAGAAATGAATGCAGGTGAAATTTAGATTTCCCGTAAAACAAGCAGAGCTCTGAATTTGGCTTACTGCATGTCTAAAATATACAATAGTCTATTTTGTAATATTAAATGTAAAATATCTATTTTAGGTATGACATTTTGAACTTCAGGCAAAAGCTATGTATCAGAGGTACTGACTACTTTCAAGTTTCCTATTTCTTAATTGAGAATGTCCACATACTTAGCCACTTTCTTCTTTCAGACTACTTTAGATCTTCTGGAAAAAAATGTCAAACCCATGAGGTACATACAAGTGTGCCTGCAGTAACAGAGAGATATTGATTAATCATGTGAAGCAGATCAATGAAGAGTTAGCACACACTCATGGACATTTGTTACAGTTCATATTTACCTGGGCTACTTGGCAAACCAGCTCAGTGTTGAAAAAGGTATGCAAATAAATCCACTTCAGAAGTGCTGAAGTGGACACGTTGTATTATGTCAATAGTATCACCAACACATTTTTCATTTTATTTTCCCATTCTTCTTTAACGGGCACTCTATTCACTTGGAATTGCAAGGAAGATGAGCTGCCAAATTATATTTGCATCTTGTACCACAGTTTACTGAGGGTGGACTCTGGGACCATGGAGAGCTCCACAGATTCTCCTTCAGATGCACCATGCTTTGTAGATAGACTATAGCTTTATCATTCAAATAACCCTGAGGACTGGTGGTTTTGATAAATAAAAGCTTTGTTCTCTATTATCTATGGCTTGTGTCCTTCCTTTCTCAGTCTCATGAGCAGCAGCTGAGAGAGGTCACTGAAGCCCCTTAATTACAGAGCTGGAAATGCACCACTTTCATATTCCCAAAATAGAAAAGCTTTCATAAAAAAATTAACAGCATGAAATTACAGAATATTGGAAACAGCTAGCATGACATAGATTCAGTAAAGGTAAACAAAAAATCCATTTAGAAAACTTTACATATAGGCAAAACATTACACTGCAGACCATTCAGTAATTAACAAGATTTTTAACATCTTTAAAACCATGGATTATTGTTACCCACATTGTACTAGTGCTGTTCATTCTTATTATACCAAAATAAAACATAGCTCCCATGGAAACCCAGAGCACCACAAGGCTTTGCCAAGTCATATCTCAACAATGGCAGACTTAAGAGAACTCAAGCAACAACAGCAACAACTATAATACCTTAAGCAGATGTACCCTTGTTTTATGTTGCTGCTTAGGTCAAAATGGCCTAAACCCATACATATTTCAGAACAACTCTGTAGTACAAGGTCACATCAAACTAACAGAAATTAGGAAGGTTCTTAATGTGATATCACTGAGCAAAAGTTGAAATTAAAACAAATTTTGTATATTTTTTTAATAGAATGAATACCCATTAGATGAGTTTTGCTTCTAAGCTGTGATGAAAGAAGCCAACAAAATTGAACTTTGCAATATTTGAAGAGTAGACCATAACAGAGGACTTAGGTTTTTAGGCACCTCTGATTAACTGCTGAGGATCTGTCTTGGCATAGTGTAAATAGGAACTGTTTTGCTGCAGCCATTACTATTGTAGAAGAACAAGTGATGCTCCTGGATGCTGTGGCAATTAGAAATCCCACAGAACTTATTAAAAGTGTAGGAGCATAACATCAGAGCTCCATTCAAATTCCCATTTAGATGAATATCGTCAGCTCAGTTTTGATCTTTTTCTGTTCAGCTGGCTGTCATATTCCTTGTTTAACACTCCTAAAGACTAGCAGGATCATTACTGTTGCTATCCAGTCAATGGTCAGGTGCTACATGCATAAAACTTGCAAAAAATTGGCACATCTTTTAGCAGGAAAGATTGAGTCAGTATTTTCAGTCTTTGCATTTTGAAATTCCTGTTTCCAAACTTCCTTGGGGATTCTCATCTTAAATGGTAAGAATTTAACATTTGCAACCTGGCCACTGTCTCACAGTCCCTAAACCCTGCACCAGTACTTCACACCCCTTCAGCATAGCTATGCAACCACCTTCTATCCCTGTGTGCAGCTGACAGGGGGGACAGGTAGCCTTTGGCCACGCCTCAGTGTCTAATGCAGTGGCTCCCTGTATCCTGCAACTCAGTAGAGCTACCATCTGACATCAGATACATGCATGGTATCTGACTCTGGCTGCACCCCTAACACGCTGGATATGTGCCATCTCCATATGGTTGTGTGTCATCTCCCTGCCAGTGAGCTGTATGTGCTGCATGACAGCCACTGCTACATCACTGATTCAACCAAGCACAGGGTGTGTTTAGCCATATCAGTTACATTTTAGAGATATGAAGAAAATAGCCCAGGCATCCAATCAAATAAATCCCACTTTGCTGCTGTGCATCAGCTGAACATAGATAAATCCTACCCTTTCATGGGCATTGAACGCTGCCAGCGCTAACTGCCACTGTCTCATCAGAGGTTGCACTCTGTTTCTGAACATTGACTTGCACAAGTAATCATGAACTTCTAAAGGTGAGATCAGAACTAGCAATTAAAAAGGAGTCACACCACACCAAAAGTTTGCTGTTGATGTTTTATTCACATAAAAACACACACACAAAACACATTCCTAAACCATTTCTAGTCTATTATCATCTTAAATACAAAATACACCTAGCTGCATTTTAAGGTTTTGGGTATTGCAGACTTCTATCATCATCTCAAGAAAACATTTTCTGTATTTTATTGAAACCAAAGAACCTGAAGACATTTTCCCTCATATAGTGAACTGCAATATTAAGTGTACTGCTTGGGGATAGTCTTTAAGTTGCTGTATCTCTACTTCAAGCTGAGAGCCTACCTACATGTGACTCATTGAAGATGCTGGAGAAATGAAAAACAGTGCTGTGTCTCAGTTTCTTCAGAGATAAGCATCTGCTTTGGAGAATCAGTTACAAATTGAGGCTTATACAATGAGAAGACATTTCCATCCTCCCCACGAGGCAGTAAGAAACTCACCTGTCTTTTCTCTCAAGCTGCTGTTGTTTTTTCCAAGAAGTCTCCTTCCTTCTTCAGAATCTGCTCTGTTCCAGGCTGCAGGAGAGCTTTCCTAGGTTTGCTGCTTTACACTGATGTGGGGAGCTCTGTGTTGTAGGTCCAAACACATATGATATTTCATTTATAAGCATTAAATCAAGATCACATTTGTCCAGAAACCACATCTATGATTTTCATTCTCAGATTATTAAGTAATATTCTAGACAGAACATGCAACATGTAAGAGGTGTGGAGGACACATTAGCTGACTACAGAGCTAAAATAACATTATCTTGATTCTGTCTGGGTTATCTTTGAGACTACCAGCCAGCATTATCTTTCTAGAGGCTTGTGAAGGTTTTACATAAAAGAGTAATTGTAGGTCTCTTGATTTGTTTAGATTAATACACAATACTTTTTTTTTTTTTTTTTAAGAATTGCTTTATCAAACAGCAGAAATAAGGTTTAATGTATAAGAAAGTGGATGAACTGTAATCATCTGTGATACAGAGGAAAACTGTCCACTTCATCTCATGTGCCCTCTATGTCTCAACTAAACCTTGAACATCCTCTGTGCAAGGATAACTTCTGTCAGTCTACTTGGAAGGTACAATTCTACTTCTGACAAGGCCCAACATGAACAAGCACCCTAACGACAGGCAGGGAACAATCCAAATGTAATTCTGTGACAGAAATATGGTCCTACACAAGGAGCAAAAGGGATGTAGGGCTTTCTTGAATGAGGACTGGGGAAGTACACTGCAGAACTGATCCAGCATCATCTGATCAGACCCTGAGTGTGCATGATGCTTTAAAGGCACCAACGGGACATATGGGAGGGCTGCCCAGGTCAGAGCAGGATCTAGCTTGTGAGTATATCATAGAATCATAGAATCGTTTAGGTTGGAAAAGAGCTTTAGGATCATCAGGTCCAACCACTAACCCAGAACTGCCAAATCCATGACTAAACGATGTCCCTAAGCACCACATCTACATGTCTTTTAAATACCTCCAGGGACGGTGACTCCACCATTTCCCTGGGAAGCCTGTTCCAGTGGGAATGTTATTGATTCCTTTGAAAGTGTCATGTCTTGAAGACTGCATGATATAAACAGGAAGAATTTTTCAATAATTGCCGCATGACTCAGAAACTTAGATGAATATTCTTTGTCATACAGTGCAATACACAGCCCACTATGGGGATAACAATGCAGCGCTGAGGAAAGGGTGAAGGAATTTACCCTTAGATTCTCCAGATATTATTTGATCTCAAGCAGTTACACTGTGTAGAGCTCTGACTATACTCCATACCCCACAGCTCTGGGTGATGAATGTCAGGGATATATGAGGCACATGCTATTTTTTAATTTCTTTAACTGAAAATTAATGTGAGCAACTGGTTTCAGGAACAGCAATTTAGCTGAATTATATATATTTACAGAATTCGGTATTGTATTATTTAAACATAGATACCTGTAGATGCATTAGTGAGACAGGAGTAAATGCATAAAGGATTAATCTTTGTTACAATACTGCACGTCTCTGCAGTATATATTTGGGTAATGCTTTGGTAATTAAAAACTTTATGAGCAGTTCATTGCAGAATAGTAAAAGTGTGTTAAAAACCATTAGCACAGATTGAATATATTCATGAAATTCTTCTTTGGTGCAATAATGAAATTAACTTTTTTTTTCCTTCTCCTTTTAGTTACAAATTATTCCATTGGAAAGACAGAATAGATTGAGTACATTTTGAATAAAATAAAATGCAGTATAAATGAAAATAGCTATTTCAAACCAAGTCATGCAAGCTTCTTATTTATGCAGCAACTTTAATTTATGCAGCAACTTTTATCTAATAAAAAATTCTGTGCTGTTCTTAACTCTTTGGGAAAAATCCCAGCAATAGAGCAGATGAGTGCTAGATAAACTTATGCTCCCACAGAAGTATCTGAGAAGCTGCTATTGTGAATCCTTGTGCAACTAAAAAGATGTCATAGTGGGAAATAAGGAATCTACACAATAAATTTTTTTATGTCGTTCATTGCTTTCATTGCTGATTTCATGCACATTTTATAAGTCAGCTTCTTTTTTTCTTGCTCATGAATAGGCCAGAACACACAGAGCAAAAACTGTTCCTCAGAGAGTGATTGCTAAAAGTAAAATATTGTGCCTCCTAACGCAAACACAGAAAGGAGTTAAGGCCATTGTAATGAAGACATTGTTATTTACACTTTGAATGTTTGGAAAACTTCCTCAGACTTTACTAAACAGCCATGGTCTTGTTAGAATCAGTGTCAGTTGCTGTATACATCAGAATCAAAAGATACATACAACTAAGCTATGAAAGCCAATTAAAAAATCCTAAATGTCAACCACTCTATTTTCCTCAGAACTCAGGATCATGTGTATAGCAAACTTGAAACTATGCTGAAAACTTCCTTTGGAAATCTTTCCCAGAAACCTGCAATGCTATATTTGGGTTTCGTGATGTTGCATAGCCATTAAAATGAAAATTAGGAGCTCAAAGTGCAAACTAATCTATTATGGCAATTTCCTATAAGATATTTGAAAGTAAGTGAGCACAGACCAACACTATTATAAATATGTTGGTATTAATATGAAATATAATTGATATGAAATCAAGGTGAATAAAGGAATAGCTGCATTTCAACCTACTGAGGTAGTAATCTGAGTTACTAGTTAACTATGCAACTTTATCCTTTTTTCCTAGACTCCTCTCTATCTCCAAATTAGTTCTGAGGGAATCCACAGTTTTACCTTACACAAACTTGTAGCTACATTAATTTGTAGACTTCACTCTCAGTGTTTCTGAAGAGTTTCCACTTTCTCAGTCATGATATCTTTCCATGTTGAAGCATCACATCTGTGTTTGGTTACATCTCCATTTGGCAGAGAGGGTGGATCAGTCACTCTGAATAAAATACACAAACTAACACCTGTAAAGTGTAGGTACATCTGTGTGGGCATGTGCCACCTCAGGTCTAGATGTCCTGTATCTTTCTTTCAGTGATGCCAAACATATAATTTGTTGTCTGGAAGCATTCAGTTTTCACAGCTCTTATTTACTCATGGATCGTACTTGATTCCTGGGCAGAGTATGCAATATGCTTACGATAGGGGAAAAAAAGCTAAAACAAGATTGGAAGTGGAGGACCAGGAGGTAGTATTGTATCTAGAGGTGACCTCTCTCTTTAGACATCTATATAATTTGGGGAAAAGTTGCATTTTTAAGTATATTTTAGTACTGTTCTCCAATACCAGCTGCAGTGGAAGCCATGCTGGAAGGCAGGAAGCCACCTCCAGTTTTGAGAGCTCAGCCAGGTCTGCCCTGGAGATGGAAGATCATGAAGGGATTCATCCCACACATGCCAAGACACTGCCATGTGTGCAGACCCCTCTTTGCTTCAGGTGACAGAAACTGTCCCCCATTCCCTTATCCTGTCTCTTACACTGACCATGAACAAGCACAAGTACTTGTTTGATCATTAACAAACAGGTACTGACAAGATTAACAGACATGTACTTGTCCACATTTTTCATGAGAACCCTTGCCATCTACTTAGTGCAAAAGATAGAATGAAGCATCTTTTTCTTAGAAAGATCAGAAACTCCAGTGCATTATTGCAGTCCCTGAAGCAGTGCAGACATTAAAACAGAAATAAGATTTAATGCCAGGAGTCCCAAATTGTTCACAGCTGCTTTGCTGGATATCTGCAGATTAATGTGGATAAGAATTGTTAACAAGATGTAAACTTTGGAGCAATACCCTTAAGTGGAACTGCTACAATAATAGACATAAGGAAACTGTTGTGCTTAGAAACATGGAATTAAATTTCATTTTAGGCTTCAACACATAGTGTAGCTATGTATTACATAGCCATTTCTATGCATAGTTATTCTGTTTCTGGGTAGCTGCTTTAAGAATGCTATAAGAGGCAGAGCACACACTGTTTTTCAAATTTCAACATGACTCAGAATGCTTCCTTGTGTCATCTTGCACAGTGTATTCTCCATGTAATAAGTTTGCCTTATATTATGCAAATCCAAATTTAAAAAGTTATTGGGGAAAAAAAAATTAAAACCTTAGTTCTTTCCTGCATTACACCTTCATTGAAGCCAACCAGTTGCATAGAAGAATAAATAGGCTTGAACGCCGCCTGAACTGCTCTACAGCCTTATTTTACTTCTGTGTCAAATTGATTTGTCTTTCCTTCCTCACAACAATATACTATATGTATAGTTGCTACATGGCATAGATTTAATTAAATTACTTTGCTTTACTAAAAGAGATAAACAGTAAATCTAATATTGCTTAGTATAAATATACAAAGAGTTAAGTTGCCCTTGGGATTTGTTTAAATCTTCCATAACTGTATAGAATCATTAATCTACAGAATCAAATAATTTTGTTTCAAGAGACGCACAAAAATTCACTTGCCTAAAATGTAAGAAATATTAAATCACTTTTGACTTTGGATACAATCATAGAAACTGCCAATTTAAAAGGTAGAATTGGCCCACTGAATTCTGGAAGTCATGGCAGCAGGAATACTGAGATGTTTTAGAACAGGTAGAATTAAATTTTCTGTAAGAGAGATGCCAAACATGAAGAGTGCTGTGTAGTACTGTGACTTAGGAGTTTGAGCATTTCATTGCTAAAAATAGGCATTATGCATGTCCCTTTATTTGGACAACAGATCATCCAGGAATCAATATTTGTTATTCATATGAATTTGCTGAATACTCTGGACAAGCAAGTCATTAGCTCTTTAAATTCAATGTATTTTTTTCTTTGCTGTTAGAATTGTTTGGTTGCCCACCTCTAGTATTTTTTCTTTTTTTTTTGTTGTTGTTGTTAATGATTTAGTTGTCAAGCATATAACTTCTGCGCTTCTAATGGAAGACTCTGTTGGTTAAACATCTGACTTTAACTGTATTTAGAAAGATTACATGTTGTTTTTCAGCATGCTGACAGGGAACATTGGGAATCTGTGGACTAATTTTAAAGGCTTTGAAAGGTAACTAAGGAGAAAAGCAGATCTATTTCCTGTAATTTTAAATCTACTATTAGAAACTTGTTAAGGATACAAATATCTTATTTTATCTTTTAGGGGAAGAAAACCTGTAGTCAAACATATGGCAACCTAATCTATAATTAACAGATCTTAATACTTAATTCACAGGAATATTTGAAAAGTGGGTTACAGATTTCCTTCACTTTACTTATTGAATTTTGCCTCATTAATAGCTGCAATATATTTGAACATGTTTTAACATTTTTGAGAAATTAGTTCTTGCATATCTAATATGCTTAAAATAAATTTTCAAAAGATTCTTAAGAAATGAGAATGAAATGAAAAATTGCTTCTTTTAGAAGACCTTTTTCCTTTGCATTGTGTCTGAACCTGATGCTTACAATCATTTCCCAGCATAAGCTAGTAACTTTTATTTGTTCCTTTACAAAAGCAGTCAGTCATGTAGATAATGGCAAGGAAAAGTACTGTAGTAAGTCACTGCCATTAAGGATTCTGAAAAGTTTTCATTAACAGTATATTTATTGTACTGTGTGAACAAAAGAAATGCATTCAAGGATCAGTAAAGCACACAATATAGTTAATATTCCAATGGAAAAGTATTATACGGAAGGGTGAATTCCACAGTGGTAACTTAACAGTTACCCCACACTTTCTTCCAAGGTTTCAGCAATAATAATGTAAATCAAATATACCTAAAGAAAATAACATGGGTAAGAATGGATTGAAATTTTACAGATTTTCAGTCACCAGGTTTCTACATCTATGCATTTGTATTACTGACCAATGAAAAGCTGACTTAGCCAAATGTTGATTTTTCTGTAAAAGAAAAAAAAATCACTTTTTTTGAAATACCCCATAAGCTACAAGAATATCACTTTTAATCACTAATGAAAGCTGGCAGCTGTATACGTGTAAACCACTGGTCAGCATGGTTTCCTGTCCCAACCACAGATAAATTTATGCCCTAACTAAGGAGGGAAGGAAAAAGAAAGGATGAAAAGAAGAGAAGGCAGGAATATGTCCTCGCTCCGTAAGACAGCTCTTAAAGATAAAATTCAGATAAATAGAACCTTCAAGATATCTCTTACAGGCGTTGATAATTAAACTGCATGAAACCAATATTTACAATTAAAATTTTAGGTATGAAAAGAAAGTGTTGTATACACGATGTCGATAAAACTTTTCTGCAGCTGAGACCAGAAGGCTCTGATTATAAATGGGAAAATTCATGTACTCCTGTCCATGACTTCCTCTTCTGTCCATGGCTTTAAAAGCCATGAAACCTCAGATGATACAAACAGGGGTTTTTTTGCATTTTCCTTCAACATTCGAATCTATTAACTCATAAGCCTCACCTGCTGTTTGTGAAGACTTATGTCTCTGGGTAAACTAAGGATTACTCCCTGTTGTTATCTTTGAGAAAGGACTTCACTGTCTTCACATTCAAGTAAGCTGAGGCCCAGTCAAACATGACAGAGAAAAATTTTCAAAGATCACATTTCCCATCTTTTCAAGAAGTCTGAGACTGCTATGTCTCACATTTTTATTTTCTGAAATGGGTTTTCAAGAGTGTTAGATACCTAAAATACAGGAATATTTTTGAAACAGTCATAAAGCACAGTGATACTTCCCACCATACCACACAGCAACTTGGTGAGATATATGAGAAAGTTCCTTTTTTTTCTTCCTGCTACATTTTATGTTTTCAATGCAAATCTTCCATGACATTATTGTGAATATTTAAGTGGATGGATTTTCATAGTCACACCTCATACGAAATGAGAATAAATCTGGTCTTTAGTTATTATGTTGCCAAATTTTTTCTGCTATGCAAAGCAGAAGATGTAAGTGTGAACTTCCATGTTCTGTGGTAAGCAGTACTGTAACAGAATAAATAAGCTTACCAACGTAGAAATAACACGTGAGCATGTAGAGACAGTTGTTGTTTTAGGAACTAGCAAAACATTTAAGACAGTAGAGGAAACCGGTCTATTAATGCACAGTCTAACCACAGACAGTACTTTAAAAATGTGTCTTTAGTGCTTATTCCTCTCCTCAGTAGACATGGCTGTTCTGTTATATAACTCTCAAAGTCATGGCAATGCTTTCTACTGACATAATTATTGTGCCACAGCAAAGGTAAAAAATGTTTCCTTGAAGTTAAAAGTGCACATTTTGCAAAAAGTGACAGAGATTTTATTCTTAAATGCCGTTATCAAATGTATCACTGCAGAAGGAGAAATACAAGTACAGTTGATTGTATGTAACGGTCCAAATTTTCTCTGAAGTAACACAAGTTGTCACAGATAGGTTTTCCTTCATGTTACAGAACAAACTTCTTTAAACGCAGGCTGGACTTCTTACAGCAGCCTTTTATTCTGCAGGAACTTCTATGGAACTGAACTTTGGTGTGGTTAAAAATGTGGCTGCTGCCAGCATGTCAGGGAAGACGGTCACTGTGGTATTCTTCAGTTGTGTTGCTTTTGTTGCTCTGAGAAAATCTACCTTTGCCCAAGAAGCATTCAGTGATATGGCTGGTGATGTTCCTTGCACACACAGCTCTTTACTTAGAAAGGGATAAAAGAAAACCTGTACTTTTGTTAGTTTTCTGTCTTGATTATGCAATTTTTGCTTTTGTTTCAGCATCATGTCCATCCATAAGACTTGCATTTTCTGTCCTTGTATTTTCCTCTAAACCACTGTAAATACTTCCAGAGATCACTTGATTCCCTTGCATTTTCACCCATGGGAATTTGTATCTCCTTCTTTTTAGTGGGTGTATGTGCTGATTTGAAATGCATCATGTGTAATCTGTGCTCAGCATTTCTTGAAGTAGTGCCAGGACACCAATAACGTAGTAGTAGCAAGCAATTTTTTTCATGGAAAAATGTTGAGAAAAAGGGAGAAGAGCAATAAGACAGAAAATGGAGAAATGATTGTTGAAAATTCAGACTTTGGACTGGGAGGATATGATTAATTAAGCTGAATGCTTGGACATCTGTTTAAACTGTTCATAGCTGTATCAAATTATTGATGATCAGTTTGGAAAAAACCACTCATGATCCCACTGACTTTAAGCTATGTCTGAAACTTATTTTAGATATGATTTAAACCCCTGAAAAACTGCACAAAAAGTCCCTGGACCATCAGCAAATAAAGTTGTTCCACAAGGTTTCAATTTCTTTATCCTTTGAGTAACCTTTGAGTTAATAGAAATAATTAAAACCAACAAAACCAAATCTCATTCTCACAAGTAAAATTCACTCTGCAAGTTATGTAAAATGTGGTGAAACTTTTCCTTTCACCTTTCAGAAATTACTGCTTCTAGAAGACACTCTTTGATGGGAGCAGAGGATCATCTGGGAAATAAAAAACCCTCCATGTCTCATAAATTTTGATAATTTCTTTCAAAAAGAAAAAAAAATAATTAAAATACAGACTTTGAAAACTAATGGCATACAAGTCACATTTGCAGGCTTCTTTTTAAAGCAAACATTGATTTAGTCATTACAAGTAGTAAATGATGCAAAGCTGCCTACATATTACTGCACATTACCTGAAAGATAAATCCTTTCAATTTTACAACACTATGACATAGTAGACTCAAGATAATGCTGAGTAAGCCTATTCCACTCTAGTAATAGAAACTGAACAGTGGACATGTATATTCTTGCAGTATGCAATATTCCTGAAATAAGGAACCTTCTTTTTTTTAGGATGCATTACTCCTTCTGCCAAGCATCCAGTTAAGCAGCTGCACACAGACCTCAAATCAATTTTTATAACAAAGGAGAGGACACAGAAAAAAGGAATTTAGAGTAAGTAGTCAATAAAAGGTAAGAAGCAACCTTGAAGTGAAATAAAAAGCCAAAAGGATATTAGAACTTCAAAACAAAATCAGGCTTCCTCTTCACTGTGTGTAAGTGAAAAGGATATTTGATCCTTTCTACATGCTTGAAATACCGTGGCTGAAAGCAATGCTCTGCACTGTAATGCTTCATTAGTTCAAAGTGCTGTGTAAACATTAGCTAATGAAATCTCATAGTATCTCTGCAAGGCAACCTCTATTTCTCTTACATGGCAGATAGGAAAACAGAGACACGTTTTCTTGTCCAAGGACATGCTCCAAAATATATATGGCACTGGAATCCTTATTTTCTAGCTCTCGATCATTTTCTTTACTCTACAGTGTTTTTTAGTTTGCTTCAAGTACATATTGAGAATGTCACTGTCAACAAATTATGGTTAGCAAAACCAAATGTTTTTATTGATAGTATTATATAAAATTTAGAACTCTAATTGTAGTAATTTAGGAGTCTTTCATCCATTAAAAAAAAATGCATTATTTTCTTTCTTCACTGCAGTATATTCAAAATGAGAGATGTAGGATCATAAATAAAATGAGTTGTTTTTATAATGTTATTGCTGTGCAAATATTCTGCATGACTATACAGAACAATGTGCTTCATTTGATATTTCATAGACAAATCAACTACATGCAGGTAAGGCACCAAATATATTAGCCTAAGTTGAGCTGATTGCATAGAATGAACTCATGTGTACAACTGGATAGACAAATGCTTCAAATACTCTGCAAGAAAACAGCTCAGTATACAGCATGGTTCTGCAGTTTCTTTGTATGCCTCAGTGAACTTGGTTTCTGTAGCAAACTTAAAGCCAGGGAAGTAGGCCTGAGTAAGAAGTTTGCTTTGCAGAATTTAGGTAGCTCAGTATGCTCAGTAATGGTTAATCCTGAGAAAGACTACAAAAATTATTTCTCTCTTTCTTAATCCCTATTATATGAATAATTCAGATTATATTATTATATTGAAAAGAACTGCTGTGATTGCTGTATTTGTCTCATATATTGAGTTATGTGCATGTGACCTTAGGCTTTATTAGGGAAATACATAGGTATTTCTGGGCTGTGAAAGTATAGGTTAATTCCTCATATGAAAGCATTACAGAATTGGTTTTTCCCCTTTCTCATTTGAGTTACTTTTATGGAGGTTTTCTGCAGTGATAATTCACATGATCATCTGTGATGAATCACCAGCAGTAGTCACTACTGTTGTTGCCACTGGATGGAGACAGACCAAATACTGAACTGATGTATCAGTAAAACCACACCTTGCACCCCTCAAGTAGCATGCAAGTGCTAGGGTTAAAGCAGATGAGTGCATGAACACAGTTCCTGACAGCAGCCAGATGGGTACGGCATGGTGTACCTAGAACTTGTCTTGAGCTACAAACATGTATGCAGACTTACAAATCTTTACACGTATTGTGGTATGACATACAAATGTGAAGGAAGTGGTACTGCGTCCTGCAGTACCTGGCAGCTCTGGAGAGGGCTGCAGACTCCCAGGCTACTTTGGGAATCAGACAGACATTTCCCCCTTTGTCACCCTCAGGCTTTGGCATGGGGTGGAGGCTGACACACAGCCACTTCCCTACCCTAGAGGAACCTCCACACTGCCTTGTACTCTCATAGTGTCACACCACTGGCAGAAATAGGGTATGACTCAGCCGTGGGTGTGCATGTGTGCCTATGTGTTAGGCTGTGCATACAAGTATGTGAGATATCTGTGTGTATATATATATATACACACACACATATGTTTATATATATACACATACACACATACTCTTAATAAAAAAAGTAATTCAAAGCTAACAGAAACTCAACAGTGAACATTGATTGAAGTAGTCTGGAGATTCAGAAATTCACCCTTTTAAAACTAGCAGAGATAGAGACTCCTGTGGGATTTTCTGAGAGAAGTATCATTAAAGGCTAATAGGAAGTGGGACCTGAAGACCTTAAAGGGAAAAGAAACTGGAATTTCGGCATTAAGAACAGTCAAGAGAAGAGAAAGTAGAATGAAAAAAAAAAAAAAAAGAAATAAATATAAAACATTCAGTCTTTTCTCAGTACTCATCTAAACTACTGCATATAAAGCATGTGGAATATTGGTCAGAATTCCTCAACATGCAGAATAGTTATTTATATCTTAGTATTTTATTGTTTTTTATTGTATTGTTACTTGCTTTGTTTCATTTTCCTTCTGTTTAGTTGGAGTTTTTTTCCAAGTGGGACTGTTAAGAGATGCGATTGCACATATAGATAAAAGTACTATGACCAGTCACATTTCCTATGAAAGCAAGCCTTTTAGAAATAAATATATGTAAAATCTTGTAAAACTTTAAGACATAGAGGAGGACATTTTTGGGAGGAAGAGAACAGGTATGCATTTCATTTGTCAGTGAATGAAAACATTAAACTTTTAAATGCAGTTTTTATGCATAAAGATAATTAAAAATGAGGATCAAATGTGAAGCTGAAAAAAAAATCATTATCTCTGCATTCAGAGTTTTATTTACCAAGAGCATTTAAGGACTTGTGTCATGAACTATATGTTACACCAGCACAAACTTTCTGAGCTTTAACCCTGACTGCAGGTTCAAACTATCCTTAAAATAAAAATGTTGGTTTCATGTGGTTTGCATATTAATAGGACTTCTATTAGTTTCCTGATGGTGACCTTTTAGAGTCCTTTCAAAACTGGCCATATTTACTATCTCCTTTGGACCATCTAGCATTCTGAACTGCTGCACACATGCATCTCCCTGATGCTTCTGCAGAATGCAAATGACTTCTGCTAGTTACCATGGGGACATGAGCAAGGACCATGAGATGCATAGCAACAATGATCCTAGTTTTGCCATTTTGTTTTCATGAGAAGGACAGAGGAACACCAACACATACTAGAGATTTCTATTTCTGTTTATCTTTCTCTTGCTTGCATACATTGACAAAACTTTTGCTCCCTTTTGGCTAACACATAATGGATATATGTTGGATCTTTAAAGCAAAGCATGAAATCAGATTACTATGTCCCTAAAGGAATAACAGAAAATTATTACAAGAACTGTTATACTGTTGAAATACAAACTTCTTCAACAATCTTGTGGCAGTAAAAGACACCTGACTGAATCATGCCACTTTTTACAAAATCACGAAGAAAACAAACTTTGGATAAAATCAAATATAAATACACACATGCATATCTTGTGAAAGAGATACCTAGACTTTAAAAGAACAAGAACTACCCTCCACTAGAGTTGTATAAATTGGATAAACATCAGTGGAATTGATTGAGGGTTGTCTTGCTTTGGGTTCTGGCAATTTTAAAAATAGGAAGCTATTAATATTTTAAGACATGACTTACCAACTCCACTCCCCAGATTCTGTTTCTCTCTCCCCCCTTTTTTAAACTCACCCTTGTACCTCTCAGGTCCTTTCTATATAAGTAATAATATATTTAAACATTGTTAATACTACAGCTTTCCTGGGAGATATATCATTCAGTAACAAGGTAGAAATTAATGTTGCTTAATTACATGTGATTTCTTCATTCTTTTATAAAATTTGTATGAAAACCTCGTTTTTATTAGATATCATTTTAAAAGGTAGATCTAAGTATGTTCTCAAAAGTTAAAGGCAATGAGGACTTGAACTCTGCTACTGGCACTATTCAAGCTGACAGGCTGCCATAGCATGATATGCTTATGTTCCCTCCTCCACTGAATCCTTAGATGAACAAATGCTCTGTCATCATTTTGGTGCTACTATTCAGCTGAAATAATTTTATAAAAACATTTCATTCTCCAAGGACTAGATTGCTCTAAAAGTCTTTCAGACTCAAGAGACATAAATAACTAATTAGGTCAACAAAAAGACATGGCAACTTTTATCACGATGACACCGATATAGAAATACCCTCACTTCTAGGGCAGCAGGAGTTTTATGAGCAAAAAAGACAAACTTCTCATTGTGCTTTCAGAAGTACACAGAAGAAAAAGCAGACAGCTGAGACACAGACTAAAAATCTCTTGTGAAGGATTGTTGGGAACATAATCCCAGAAACCAGACCTTTGAGCATCTTTCTTTCTCATGTATGGATGGGGCAGGGTCCCTGTTTCATCAGAGAAGTACCACAAGGCAAGAGCCCGAGGTTTTTTTGCAAATATGTCGTGTATTAAAGGGGCAGCAGAGGACAGAATGTTTAATTAATGTCAGAGTGAATCTCAATTTTCTTTTCTAATAGTGTTTGATTAATACTTAACAGCAGGAAGACACTATAGCAGTCTTGCTAGAGAATCTGAGTATTTATAAGGGCCCATCTAGACCTACAAACATTAGGTAGATCCAGAAGTAATCATAGATTTGTAGCTGCTGGTGCC
Organism: Actenoides lindsayi; assembly: GCA_025331215.1. Lineage (NCBI taxonomy): Eukaryota > Metazoa > Chordata > Aves > Coraciiformes > Alcedinidae > Actenoides > Actenoides lindsayi. Next base: position 4,366 of record WTSP01003767.1, on the reverse strand, counting down.
ATATTTTAGAGTTAAACCAAACTTCCACCACACAGCCTCATGTCACCCATCCCTGTCCCTCCCTTCCCTCTCTCAACACGCATACAAGATGTCCCCTGCCAGAAAGTAGCATATGTAAATTATCAAGGGGGGTGTGTGTGTCAAACAGCAAATGAATGGAACAATGGAAATTAATCTGATATTACTGGACAATGCAGTTTAATTACAATTATATGAATGCAACAAACTATTCATATATGGCAGATTTTCCACCTATTTATTTAAATAAGAGCTACATTTATGATATCCCATAGAGGATCTTAAATATTCACGGATCTAAATTTTCATTAGTACACTAGCAAGTAAATTTTCAAGGCAATACACAGGGATTTAACTGCATGTGTCCCATTAATGTCACTACTTTGAAAATTTACTTCCTATGAACTTCTAGAGAGAGGATAGGAAAAAAGTGAAAAAGACTGTCGTAATTTTAAGATGACAGGGAAAAGCTTGTCATCCCTTTGGCACTCTGGTATTTTAATCGGTAAAGGAATAATTTAAATCACATCTTCAAAAGTAGGCTCCATCTTAGGCACAGACACAGATGGTCACATTTGATCAAGAGTTTCTGCTGCACACTGCTAGACAATGTACTTACAGGTCTTTTCCTTTCCTGTAAATATTAACAATAGGCCAATTCTGCTTGTCTTCTGGGAAGACTTTAGTAGGAGCTCTTGGTCTTGAAATTAGAAATCAGACTCTGTATTTAGAGTTTGGAATTTAAAAATCTGTCAGTGGGATTTTTTAAATTCTTTTTTTAGAGTTCAGTTCCCCTTTGACCAGCTATTAAGTTGCATTAATTAATTAATTCATGTATAGGTGGCAGAATTTTAATTCAATAAAGTTTGACATTTTTTGGTCATGAATAGTATTACCAATATGCTTTTTCTTCCCCTAAAATAAGTTTAAAACAAATTTTATATCCATGCCATATTTTTCTGTTATGTCTATAACGTAACATATGAGAGCAATCACAATGTAGTTAAGTATGCATATTTTTTTCCCAAAGAATGCTTCAAAGATTTTGGCAATTCATGCATCACTGCTAATTTTACAGTCAGCTGGGAGGAACAAGGAAACCCATGGGAGAATCTCTTGCACTGAGGTTAAAAACTTAAGACATTCAAGAGGTTAAGCGGGACTGTGCTAACTAATAAGTACTTTGCATGGGCATCACTACAGAAAAGACTCAAGGTGAGTGGGCATTATAAGCCTGATTTCAGTATATGGCTATGTGTAAAACTGCAAACTCACAGTTGCTGGTTCAGTTGTGCAGAGGTTCTTGAAGACAAAAAGAGCAATTGAAGGTGCAGACGGTTCTAACAGTTGTTTCTTTGCATCAGTCTCTGCTGTAGAGAATGAGTGGCATTTTCTCTGTCGGGTTTGCTTTGCCTGTCAGTGATGATGAGGAGCTCTTAATGATTGAGTTATCATAAGAAAAGATGCTGGAAGAAACTGATAATTGAAAAGTTTCAAGTCAACAGGCCTAAATGATAGGCAACAGGGAATTAAGAAGAAGCTGAAGTTTGAGGGGACAGAACAGCTAATAAAGTATACAGGCTTTAATTAAATATGTCTACTATATCAGTAACTAAGAGGGTGGCAAATTTTATGTCTCTAATTAAAAAAGCCTCAGAAGTGATCCAAGAAGTTACAGATGAATAAACATTGCAAATGTATCAGGAAAGCAAAGCAATGAACACCTGAAAGGCCAGGATGTGATAAAGCCAAGCCTGCAGAGTTTTCTGGAGAGTCTCACTAATGTGCTAAAATTCAGAGTGTCCGCAAAGTAACAGATATAAGGCTGTTTATTCAGTCCTATGAGAAGGTCCTGCACATGAAATCAGTAAGGAAAGTAAATATTTGTGAACAAAAGCATTACTGGGGATCAAAATTTTCTAAGAGACAGAAGTGAATGACTAGAATTAAACTGTCAATTTCTGCTGTGGGAAAACACGGAGTGCCTCAAAATCCCATCCTGAAACTATAATTTTTTGGTACAGTCAGGATTTGGAGTAGCAAAGTAAACATGTTGCAGAAGTTATGTAGGTTACAGAATATCAGAGAGGGCTGTGAGGAACTTCAGGGAGACCAGACGCTGAGCTCACAGAGGCCATTATTAAGATTCAATGCTGCTGAAGGACAGAAAATACGCACTGCGGGAAAAAAAAAATAAAATTAGAATCCGCATATACTTTAAACCATTTTAAATTAACTTTCCTCCTGTTTCAGGGAAGAAGGATGCAAATGCAAGGAGAATGAGAGATGGCAGCTTATAAACTGGTAAGTGTAACTATATGCTCAGAGTATTTTTCAACAGACTATAGAACTCATTGCTGCTGCAAGTGATCAAGGCTGGGAATTAATAAAGATTAAAGAGTCTCTGACTTGCATTTTACAAAAACAAACCAAGAAAATAACTCTTGTACAGAATTATAGTGGCTAATTCTAAGAAAAGGAAAGCAAAGAAATTAAGGAGATTTAACCTTGTGTTTGCTTATGTTTGTCTTTAAAGTAGCAAATCTTGCCTGTAGCTGGGTTTTATATTCTTCACACCAGTAACTAGTTGTGCAAACAGACTGTGTGCTTCTTGATCCAGAAAATAATTTCTGTAATCTGATTTTTTTTTTCAGCTTCTATTCTGCTTCTGCAAATTCACTTGTTCAAATTGTAGAGGAAGGAGTGGCAAAGTCAAGGAGTTAAGACAGACCTTCGTTTTTTTGCCTTTTTCACTCTCTGACTGAAAGACAGTCAGCACTTAGCATCACAATTGCAACCACAGCTGGGAAACTGAGGAAGTAGGGAGTGGAAGGAAGATTAACTTTACATTTTATCTCTGAAGAAATAAGAATATCACCAAAAGGGTCTGGATCTAGAGTTCAATGGATAGTCATAAAATATCCCAGTGAAAGTAGGGATGTTTAAACACAGGATTTGAGGGGCAATAAAGAGCGAATTATGACAGGGAAGGACCCAAGGTGTGGCATAATATGTAATGAAAATGTTGCCAAGATAATAATAAGTAGATGTATGAATTGGGAGAAGAAGGTGAGTCTGGGGCTGGATAGAAATACAACCATAAGAAAACCAGTCTTTTAAATAATAGTTCATTCTTACTTGTGTCTTTGGAATCTTATTTCATTTTTGTGTGCCTGCGTGCCACCTGAAGGCTTCTCTACCTCCCTGTGCCTTCTGTTCTGAGGTTGTGACAAGTGTGGAAGGTACTTCAATTAGAGAAAAAATGAGGTATAAAGCTGTGACTGTTTTTCTGTTCTTCTCCCTCCCATAGTGACTAGGACATTTTAGGAACACAAATCTGAGGAAGATGGGAAAAATGAAAAGATGTTTTAAATGTATGCAGAGAGAATCAGAACTGCCCAAGACAAGCAAAGGAAAATTTCCTAACATTAATCTACACAGCAAAGAAGATTATTTTGCCAGTTTAGTTTTAAGTGCAAAATCTTTCATACACCTCCAGAGAGGCTCTTTACTGGCAGAACAGTAATATAAAGACGTTAATGTGTCAAATCAAAATGTCATTCCCCTCCCTCTTATACAGATTCATTTCTCTCCCTCTCTTTGGCTGCCTCCCTCTGCATTCTCCAAGTTTAATCTGCAGTTTAATTTCAAATACAATAATTCACTATCTCTAGACATGTGCTTAAAGTACTGCCTATAATTGCAATTCTGAAGAGATTAATACCTTATATTGATTCCCTATTTCTTCATCTATCTTAGCAACATGTAGACTTTTTTAAGAAAAGGATAAATTATTTGTTTCCAAAAGGGTCCTGGTTTCTTGCCTATTCATACAGTTGTTAGAACTCATGTGTTTCCCTAAAAACACTGTGGTAGAGCATGTAGAGTAAATATATGCTTAGATTTATTGGTTACAGTTGACAGCATATGGAAAAAGCTAGAGTATAGAATGACAGCCTGCAGAAATGTCTATTGATTTGAAAAGACAGGCTTTATCCATTAAAAATAACTCTTGCTGCACACATGCGCTTTGTGTCCCAATTCAATGGCTATGCATTACAGGCAAAATGGATGTCTCCTATACCCTAAACTGTTCTGGTATTTCCGAAATTAACATTATTGTTTTGGAATGTTGTCATGGTTTAAGGTCAGGGCAGCCCCTTAGACCTATAACAGATGCTCTCTGTTAACCCCCCTTCCATCCCCAAAGAGGAAGAGAAAGGGAATAAGGGAGAGAGACTTAGCAATTAGAGAAGGAAACTAGAACAGCTTTAATGAAAAGGAAATTAATAATTATAAAAATGGAATATACACAAATATATACAAACCCAGTATCTAACCCAACCCC